>PVHP010014439.1:0-39093 GCA_004024765.1 Zapus hudsonius | reverse complement strand
CCTCTTGAGCATACTGCAACCTAAAGAGTAAATAGTGGGTGTCAACTGGTAAGAGGGGTCATGAGTAGTAGGGGAGAATGTCTAAGTCTGTGAATAATTGAGCATTCTGAAAGCCCTGGGTCCCAGTCACCGGTCCCTTCCCTCACTGAGCTGTTGACCAAATTGACCCATGAGGTTCCAAAAACAAGACAGAATTCTGTCAAGGCTCTTGAACACCCTCCCCAGGCCTGAGACAAAATCCTGTTGCTGAAGAAACCACAGAATGCCATCGATCATCATCGAGAGTCCCTGCAAGGTCTGGAATGGTAACCAACCCCCAGATGCTGGAGGGCACTTCACAAGCTGCCAGGGGAAGCTGATCGGCAATAACTGGATTAAAAAGACCATTGGCATGAAACATAGTCTGCGGCCATGAATAGGCTGAACACTGTTCCTACTAGGAGAGAACAGCAAACCAAGAAACGAGCACTTGTGCAATGAAGGAGCCTGGGCCAAATATTCCACTCAGTGAGGGGGAACCCTTGATTGGAACTGGGGATTTAGGGCGATATGCACCGGATCCCATACTCTTGGGCTCCCAAGAAAAGATACACTATGTGAACGTCTGACAGGGAGGCTACTAAAAATAGAAACTAGGTAAGCCAGAAAGGTGTATATTTGTTAACCTATACTGTTCTCACTCTCCGGTGGAGATTGTGTTTGTATTTTTCAGGATATAGCGAGTGAGCTGTGGCCCATATAACCCTACCATCCGACAGCAGGCAAAAAGCTGATTTCATGGCAAGAGTTGAGCCACCACAGTCATATCGTGGAGGATCCATATGGAACTCTGCAGAGAAGGACGGGATGAACAAGGGACCCACAGCCACAGCCATTCAAACAACTCAGGATAAGCCAAATGTGTTTGTGTTTTTCAGGATGCAACGAGAGAGCTGTGGCCCATCTAACCCTACCAACCAACCGTAGGCCGATGGCTGAGATCCTGGAAAGAGAGAAGCCACCACAGTAATTTCGTGGAGGATCCATATGGAACCCAGAAGACAATGACAGATGAACAAGGGACCCATAGCCACAGCCATTTAATCAACACAGGATAGGCCAGGGTGACAGAAACCAACGATTTTCGACACAAAGACCCCTAAGCTCACAACATTAAAGCAGCCTTAATACTCACCCACCACGACTCAGGGAACTTAGCGGAAGAGGGGGCGGAAAGATTGTGAGAGCCGTGGTGGGGGAGACTATCCAGAGCCATGGCACCCTTCAGTAACAACACACTTGGGCCAGGAGGACCAGGCTGAGTACTAGGCTATCCAGGATCCCCTGCCACAATGACTAATACAGACAACCCACAGAGGAGGATATCCAGGTGATCGGGAAAGTGGAGGGGGGGAATTGGGGATAACAACTCATTATTTGCCCACCAAATAATGTAACTCATTATGGACAATAAACTCATTATGGACAATAAATATATATTTTTAAAAAGTTTAAAATAAAAAAATAAAAAAGTGTTTGCCTGCAAAGCTAAAGACCTGGTTACCCACATAAAATCAGATTTACTAAGTGGCACATGAATATGTAATTCATTTGCAGTGGCTAGAGGCTCTGGCGTGCCCATTCTCTCTCTCTCTCTCTCTCTCTCTCTCTCTTGCAAATAAATAAGTAAATAAATATATTAAGAAAAACACAAGACAGAAAAGCCATGGAGCCAGACACCCTTCCATTCTGCACCAGCCACTATAGGTGAAGACTGCTCCAATGCAGAACTGCTGGCCCAATCTCAATGATTGAAATATCTCAAACATTTACAGCTGAACAGTCACTGCCTCTAGTCTGGAACTTTCATTTCATTTTGTGCCATATCCTTCTGCTCACACAAGTCCATTTCTATGCAACACAACCCTGAATACATTCTCAGGACACAGGCAGAATGCAGCAAACCTGTTACACAAACTACTTCTAGCCTAGTCTAGAAAAAGTTATTTATTCCCCTAATAAGCCAAACCTCACAGTCCACAGTTCTTACTGAATTTAAGTTGTTCAACAAAATATTCTATGAACTGTACATTCAGCACTGCAAGGTGTCTCTTAGACCAAGGTTTCAAATCTGTGGTTGTTTAATGTATGTCCCTCAATAGACTTGGTAGTTTTGTTACATCTTGTAACTTTGATTTCCAGCTGCATGGCTGAAAGAGGTGTCAGTGGGGATAGATCCTGTGGTCCAGCCCAAAGGTGTGTTTGGGGGTGGCTCTGATTTCCTGCCTACAAGTATACTGGGAGGTCTGAAGTCTGCCAGGGTCTCTACTGTTCGCTGCCCATTTTGGTGCTTGCTTGTTTGTGGTGCTGACTATGAGGTTATATCTCTCTGCTTGGATTTATGAAAGGGAGTCAACTTCTTCAGCCATTATGGAGCTTCCCCTGGATCTGTAAATTTCAAATAAATCCTATTCCTTTCATTAACTGTGTCTGTTTGAAAGTTCATCCCAGTGATGTGAAGCTAAATATAACAAAATCCTTCCATATTTCCTCCCAAATTAATTCCCAAAGACCAAAAGCCACAGTCATTTTTCTAGTAGCAATAACCCTACTTCTCATAACTAATTTTCTGTTGTAGTTACCTCCACTTTGCTGGGATGAAACACTCGACCAGGAGCAGCTGATGAGAGGAAAGGGTTTATTTTGGCTTAAGGAAGCTCAGTGATGGCAGGGAAAATGATGGCATGAGCACAAAGTGGACATCACCTCTGCCACAGCAGGTGGAAACCAGGTACAGTAGAGTGAACCAACTAACTCTGGCAAATAAGGAGCTAATAAACCTCAAGTTTCACCCCCATCAATACCTCCTATATTGTCACCATCTGGGAACCAAGCATTCAGAACACATGAGTTCATGAGGGACACCTAATTCAAATCTCCACAATTCTCAGAATAATACTTTAAACACAGACAAAAACACAATTAACAAATCAAACCTACTGTTGTGAAATATAGTTTTAAAATATTTTATGGTATTATATATAATTATTATTTATATTTTATATATATATATATAATTATATATATAATTTTGGTTTTTGGCAAGAAAAGAGAAAGACAGAGAGAACAAAGACAAAGTGAGAGAATGTGTATGCCAGGAATGCTAGCCACAGCAAAAGAACTGAAGATGCGTGCACCACTTTGTGCATCTGGCTTTACGTGGGTACTATGGAATTGAACCTGGGTTTTTGGGCTTTGTAGGCAAACACTTCAACTGCTGAGCCATAGCTCCAGCCCTACATTTATTTTGATAACACTATAAGAATATCTTCAGTGGTTTTAACAACAATTTCACAATAGTAATAAATAGCAATAATGTGAGGGTCCAGGCAGCTCCATAGACACCTGCCCCTTGAATGGGTTGTGTCTCTAGCCAGAGGCCAAACCTAGGCACTAAAACTTATTGGTCAGGTATGAACCAATCAATGGTCTCCCTGCCTACTTAGGGCAGGAAATACTGGCTGAACAGATAATCCACCCTCTCTTCTCCACATGGCAGGCTGGCGAATGGACCTCTAAATCTCCTGGCCTTAGAAAAGAAGGTAAGGCCTACCCTTACCCCAGCCTAAAGGCTGGGGTTAGGGGAGGTTCCAGATTTTTCCCACATGAGCCTCTCCTTCTCATGATGGGAGTCCTCTGTTATTTTTTTCTGCTGCTGCTGCTTTAGCTAAACAAAGTAAGTTCTGTTAAACTCTCCATGTGTTTTCCCCACACTGGTGGCTGGAAAACTCTATAACTCTCCATGTTCCCTTAAATAATAGTCTCCCACTACACCTTACAATCTTGTCTATGATTTTAATTCTTTAACTTTGTAGATAAGAATTTGGGTACTCCTTAAATTTTGGGGTGCATTAGAATTTTTGCTGGACATTATCTAAATTCCAACCCCCAGTACACCCTGCAAAAATAATAGTTAAATAGCACAAGTGTCTGGAGTTCCTTTGCAATGGCAATAGGCCACATTTTCTCTCTCTCTCTCTCTCTCTCTCTCTCTCTCTCTCTCTCTCTCTCTCTCTCTCTCTCTCTCTCTCCTCAGCCTCTCTCTCTCCAATTTTTAAATAATTTTTAAAAGTGCAGTTACTGCTAGTACTATATCAATATTACCTATATTTTGTAACAGAAAGAAATGTTAATTTTAAATTAAAAATTAGTGTGATTTTAGCTGGAGAGATGGCTCAGCAGATAAGGCACTTGCTTCCAGTGCCTAAGGCCCCGGGTTCAATTCCCCAGTACCCACATACGCCAGACCCACAAAAATAATAGTTAAATAGCACAAGTGTCTGGAGTTCCTTTGCAATGGCAATAGGCCACATTTTCTCTCTCTCTCTCTCTCTCTCTCTCTCTCTCTCTCTCTCTCTCTCTCTCTCCTTGAAAACTGAATAAATAATTTATTTTAAAAAAAAAGAATTAGTGTGATTTTAAAAGACTACTGCTGAGTTGGAAGCTTGGTAAGTATTGACCCTTGTGAACCACAAACTTGGGAAACTCAGAATAAATGTCAAGGGACTATGGGCTAAAAGCTAATCAGCAGAATACCTCTAGACCAGGGGAAGAAACTGTATGAGAACCATGGACAGGTGGAAACCTGGTCAGAGTCAGTGTATATAGAACATAAATGCCAGTTCCAAATGGCAGGCTTAACACCTGGAAGCCCAGCATTTAACTGGATTCCAGAAGTATCACCCAGCGATGTGACCAGCATCCGTGACCTCTTGATTCATGAAGAAATGCCTAATGATAAGACCAGCAACAGCCATCCAATCTCACAGAAGACCACTCAGAGGTAGAACATTAGCTCCTTTAAAGACTGCCCGGACATGTGATGTGATCCACAAAATGCTGCCCTCTGATAAGACCAGCATCTGGGACCTGACTTCATGAAGGACTGCCTGTGGCTGTGACAGGCATCTAGGAGCTTGGGAAGGAGTGGTACATAGTGGAGGCTACAACCACTAGCCACAAGACGCAGACAGGACCAGAAAGGAATTTCTCAACATCATTTTACAGTCAAACCACTAGATATACAGAACTAAGACAGTACACTGAAAGCTGTAAGAGAGAAACACCAACTCACAGATAAAGGTAGTCCCATTAGAATAGCAACAGATTTTTCAACAGAAACATTAAAAGCCAAGGGATCTTGAATAATAAATTTCAAGCACTGAAAGACAACTGGCAAACTCAGGTTACTATACCCAATAAAACTATCATGATTAAAGGAGAAAGAAAAACTTACTATGATTAAAAACAGGCTAAAGGAATTCAAGGCCTGTGGTAGTTTCATTGAATGTCCCCCAATAAATTCAAAAGTGTATTAAAGGTTTTCTCCAGCCTTCTGGCTGGAGTAGGTATCACCTAGGCCTAGGCAGATCCTAGGGTCCAGCCCTAAGGTGATTCTGGGGTGGATGTGAAATTCCAGCTATTCATATGCAAAGAGAAGTCTGAGCTGAGTCTGGAGTTCCTGCTGTTTGCTAATTTGGGAGTTGAGTCTACTTGCTTGCTTTGAAGGTGCTGGTGAGGGCTTTCTCTCTGCTTGAATCTGTGAAAGGGGGCCAGCCTCTTTCTCCATTCTGGAACTTCCCCTGAATCTGTTACTTCCATAAACATTTTCCTCCCAAAACCATGCCTGGTTTGGAGGTTCATCCTAGCAGTGTGCGGCTGACTACAGCATGGCCTCTCCACCAACTCAACACAAGACACTGAAGAGAAAGACTACCACATCCATTAGGTTACAGGGAAAATAAATCATATGAAAATAGTAGTTAAGCAAATGAGGAATAAAAAACAAAACATACTACAAACTCAACAAAATGGCAGGAACTATTGCAGATCTCTCAATAACTCAATTCAATTCCCAAATGAAAACACAAATTAGAAGACTGGATTTTAAAACAAAATCCATCTAGTTGATGCCTCCAAGAAATGCAACCAACACCAAAGATGAGTTCAATCTTGAACAAAAGGATGCAAAAAAAATGTTTCTTTTATGAGCATCTGTCAAAAAAAAAAAAAAAAAGAATATAAAGAAGAGGGGAAAGAAGGAAAAGAATGTATCCCAAGCAATAGAAACAATGAACTACCTAATAGCAATCATCTGGTTTTTAAAAAACATCAAACTTTTTTTCTGAACAAGAAAAAAATTATTACAAACTCTAGAAAACAAAATCTGGAGAAGAAAACAAGGGTCTAGACATACTAGCATAAAATGTGATATTATTTGAAACAATTGACAGTAATGTTAGGAATGTTGTCCTTTGTTGGCACACACCTGCAAACCCAGCACTCAGGAGCTGAGGCATGAGGATGGCCATGAATTTGAGTGAGTTCTAAGCTAACTTGAGCTGCAGAATGAAATCCCTGTCTCAACAACAAAAAAAAAAAAGAAAAGAAAGAAAGAAGAAAGAAAGAAAGAAAGAAAGAAAGAAAGAAAGAAAGAAAGAAAAGAAAATACTAGTAATCTCAGCTCTGAAAACTATTGTACATAAAATAATTGGCTAAAAGTGGTAGCTCTTACAAAGTAAGATATTTTTTGAACCCTGCATACATAGTCTATAGGATTAAAAAGTACAATGACAGAAAATAGGAATGAAGTGGGAGATCTGCACAAACCGGTGGAAAACATGAATGTGAAACAGGGTATTTGCATCATCTCAAAGTATCTGCTCACAAATTCCTCATTAATTGCCAAGAGGGAAATAATAACATTAGTGGATGAATCTGGCAGCTCACACCTTAATCAAAGAATCAAAGTTAGTTACATGGACCTTGCAGTTTTAATAAGAAATGAAGTAAGACAGAAAAGTGTTTAAGAGAACAATAGAAAGCTTTCATGAAGAAAATTGATGGAAGACATTCTGCAATTTCTGTTGTAGAAAAGGTTCCATTTAGAATCTTATTTTTAATTTTGTTTGTTTTTCGAGGTAGGGTCTCACTCTAGCCCAGGCTGACCTGGAATTCACTGTGCAATTTCAGGGTGGCCTTGAACTCATGGTGATCCTCCTACCTCTGCCTCCCAAATGCTGGGATTAAAAACATGCACCACCACGCCCGGCTTTACTTTTAATTTTGACTCATCAAGCAGCATTTTTCACAATTTTGCAGTCACCTATATTAATGACAATCACTTCTTCCAGAATTGAATTCTTCTAAATTTCTCTATCCTTCTCAATGCTAAATATTTTTTTAAAAAATATTTTATTTGAGAGAGAGTATGTGAGAGAAAGAGAGAGAGAAAGAGGCAGACAGAGGGGGAGAATGGGCATGCCAGGTCCTCCAGCCATTGCAAATAAACTCCAGACACATGTGCCACCTTGTGCATCTGGCTTTACCTGGGTACTGAGGAATCAAACTTGGGTCCTTCTGCTTTTCAGGCAGATGCCTTAACCACTAAGCCATCTCTCCAGCCCTAAACATTTTCAATCTTTGTTTTTTCAAATTCCTCACAATCACTGTGCCAGAAACTTTCTCTTTGCCCTCCTCTCCAATCCACCATGCAGCTAATCCTGACCTATCTTGAATTGCTTTCTCTTATCCATCCCACACCCAGTTGAGTTCTATTTCAATTAGGATGTTATTAATGATATATGTTGTGTATATCTGTCTTATGAAATACCAAATAATAAAAGATTAGTAGGGTATAAATTATCTAAATGTCATCAACAAACTATAATTCAAATTTATTCTTGTTAGGTCAAAATTCAGACTACACCCTGTCTCCCCTCCCCCAGCTGGCCTCAGGAGAAGTTTCACCGAGATAACACCCCCACCTGCTGTGTCTCTGTTTGGCGGGAGGCACTGCCCTTCCTGATGCTGAAAAATACTGACCACCTGGTTCCCTTCCCCCAAGCTAAACATCCACCTTAAAAGCCAGATCTTGATCTGGGTTTTTGCTTCTCCCATCTTGGGAGCAAGCCTGGAGTTTGGGTCCCTTTCCTCCTATTAAAAACCTTTTCTTTCAGAGCTGTCTCCCTGGTGGTCATTTTCATTCTAACAATTCTATCTTCTCTGTTCTTGTAGCCACAATCTTTAAATGGAGTTTATTGTCACCTACATGTTTGAGCTCTGCTCCTCTTTCCTGTCCCATGAAGGAAGAAATTGGGTTTTTTTTTCTTCGAAACCTCAAATTTGCTTATTTCATTACCCCGTTAAGACCAGCAATGACACAGCTAATGTAAATCCCAAATATGAAAGATGTAGTCAATGATTAGAAATGGCATTTTTCTATGAAAATTAGCAGCAAGTATCATTTTAAGCTTTAGATCACATTTATGTTTTCAAAACTCAATTGTCCTTTACTTCTGGGTAAGCTAGAAGACTACATGGTACCTCTGTGTAAACCAGTGAGGAAGAGTCAAAATAAGAATAGACTTCATCTCAAGAAATAACTCCACGAAAAGCTTTGGAAATGCACAAATGAAGTAAGAGGGTACTGGAGAGATGTAGAAACACCAATCAACAATGCAACCTAGGGATTGTAAATAGCCTCAGCCCAGCAAGGGGGGGGGAGGTGGGCAGGGGTTCAACTTAGAAGCCACTTGTGAAAGATAAGCCAGATGAAAGCCAGGCAGTCCTGCTCTCAGGACAGGACCACAACCTCAAATCCAGTTGTGAGTGTTGGAGAGACAAGTCACAAGTGAGGTAGCTTGGAAGCATCCACAGGGTACCAACTTGAGAGAATGAAATGTTAAAACCTGAGCTGACCTGGAGCCTGATCCACAGACTAAGCATCTTCAATTTGGCCTCCTACAGCCCCTAGGTGAGAGAAGTCCCAGGGGAACAAGTTATAAAGAGCAGGAGGTCCAGACACTGACAGGTCAAAGACTGTGGGTGGCAGAGGGCTGGCTCAGGCTAGGAAGTGCCTAAAGGGAGCTGCCATAACTTCTGAGGCCAGGCACAGATGTCATCAACTGAGAAAGACTGTGGTTTGGAACTCTGAGCTTGAGGCCAGAAAGTAGATTAAATTCAGGAGCTATATCTCCCATTCACTGCTATAGAACCAGAGAACTCAAAAGTTCCAAGAGTGTACACACCCATAGCAGCAATCCTCAGTACAGTGATTAAAATTCATGAACTCTTGAAAGCATGAAGGAAAATCCTGTGTGTACCAATCTCTGTGCTGCTTCCTACTCTCAGCAGATGTGGAAGACACACCTAAGCTAAAACACCCAAGCCAGGGAGAACCATCTGGAAAATATCCAGAAAATGGGAGAATCTATTCAGCCAACAGAATGCAAAGCTAAGTGTGGCTGGTGAAGGTCCCTGATATACCAGGAAAGCATGGAATGATATATTTCAAGCTCTGAGAATAAATAATGCCAATCAAGATTATATTATATATATTATAGGAAACCTATCTTTCAAAGTTATTGGAAAAATAAAACCATATCAAGATAATCACAAACTAAGGCATTTCAGGAGCACAAAGTCAGCACTGTGAAAGATACTTAAAGGAATAATACACAGTGGAGAAAGAAAGGCTGTCTCAAACATGAACATATAGGAAAAAATAAATTTCTAAGAGAAAGAGATGAGCAATGGAAAGCTAGAAAGGAATCCATCATGACCAATACATTAAACAAGCAAAGTCCTTATACTAATAAGTGAGAATAAAACAAGGGACTGGGAAGGTGTCTCAGTGGTGAAAGGTGCTTGCTTACAAATTCAATTTCCAAGCCACCCATGTGAGCCAGATGCAAAAAGTGTATATAAGCATTTGGTGTTCCTTGGTAGCAGAAAGAGGTCCTGATGCACCCACCCATACACACACATACATAGCAGAAAAATAAATAAACCAACAAAATTAGTAAACATCTCTCAAGAATAACCTTAGATGTAAATGACCTCAACTATTTAGCCAGTGAGTTCTCCTATGAGAACTAGATGAAAAAAACTTTGTTTTCTCCAAGAAATAAACCGAAAATTTTGTATTCAGAAATACAGGAAAATTTAGAATAAATTTGTAGACATATATGACCTACAAAAATAAAGTCAAGAAGATATAAACAAACTGATCCAGAACAAGAAACAAGATGAAGCAGTTATTAATAAAAAGCACTCTACAGAGACAAGAGCACAAGCAGATAAAGCAGATAGACTAACTGGCAGATTCTACCAAAGATCTAAAGACCTAAAACCAATAATCCTCAGACTGCTGCTTAGAACAGAATGGGAAGGAACTACAACAAATCCATTCAACCAGACCAGCATTATCCTGACACCAAAACAAGGGAAGAACCAGGCACACACCTTTAATCCCAGCACTCCTGTGAGTTCAAGGTCACCCTGAGACTACATAGTGAATTCCAGGTTGAAAAACATAACAAGGTCACCCTGAGACTACATAGTGAATTCCAGGAAAGAACACAACAAAGAAAACAGACCAATTTCCCTAATGAACAAAGATGCAAAAATTCTCAGAAAAGTATTATATATTGAATTGAAGAACACATTAAGATCATATGTCAGGACCAAGTTGGTTTTATTCCAGGGATGCAAGGTAGTTTAAACATATGCAAGCAAGCAAGTGTAATTTAGCCCATAAATGGACTTATGGAAAGAAACTGCATGATCATCTCAATATACACAGAAAAGGCTTTGACAAAAAAATCCTAAATTGCTCCATGATACAAAGCTCTGTTGAGACTAGGAATAGAAAGAACATACCTCAATATAATAAAGGCTTTATATGATAGACCTACACCCAAAATTACACTGAATAGGAGGAAACCTCAAAGCTTTTCCATTAAAATTAAAATGACAAGAGTGTCTATTTTGGACACTCTTATTCAACATAGTGCTTGATGTCTTAGCTAGAAAAATAAGCCAGAAGAAGGAAATAAAAGAGATAAAAGTAGGGAAGAGAAAAGTCAAAGTAACTTTATTAGCAGATGGTATAATCCAAAATATGAGTCCCTAAAGACTCTATGACAAAACTCTTAGATCTGATAACCACTATCAGCAAAGTGATGAGATAAAAAATTAACACACAAAAGTCAGTATCCTTCCTACATACCATTAACAAGAATGCTAAGAAAAACGTAGAGAATATTTTCAAGGTATGAACATGTCCATAAACAGTTCCTTGTATAATGAATATACACAATGAAAAATGTTTAATTTTTTTTTTTTTGATAAAATAAGCCTTGGGGCAGGGGAGATGGCTCAGTGGTTAAAGGCACTTGCTTGCAAATCCTGCTAGTCTGGCCTCAATTCCCAAGCTCCCCATGTAAACCAAATGAAAAAAAATGGCACAAGCATCTGAAGTTTGTAGATGCAAGAGGTCCTACTGTGGTATGTGTGACTCCCCATATAAATAAGTAAATAAATAAATAAATAAATGTTTTCGAAAAGTCAAGCCCTGAAGGAGAATATATCAACATAATAAACACTACATTTGTCAAGAAAAGCTTAAGTCTAAAGGTAAATTTGAGGTTTCGTTCATTTCTCCTTTCCTAAAAGAAGATAAAAAGGCAACAGAAATAATGAACAATTTCAGTTAGTTATTATTCTACTTGAAACACACGCACACACACACTTATATATTTCAACCTGAGAAAAGATATTTACATTGAGAACTTACTTTGCCTATGAGAAACGTAAACTATAGCATATACTTACCAGTCCAATACAGTTGCTCAATGCCACTTTGGTTGTACTACGTTGATCTTGCAAGTATCCTGTATAGTGACAGTTGTCTAAAAAGTCGTGTTTCCACTGGGGTCCATCTTTCCCCCAATATTCTACTGTAAAATGTTTGGACACAAAATTTGTATTGAGAGTCAAGTTTAGGTGAAAGTGCTTGCCATAGGCTGAAAGTTTAAAAAATAACTTAGACATTGCCTGCTGTGGATCAATCGGGTCCATACTCCGTCTTCTCCTTGAGTGTTTATCATTTTTCACAGTAAAGCTGAGAAAAGCCCCATTTTGATCAACCCTTATTGGAATAGTCAGCTGGTAGTGTTCAAGATAAGTCAGGAATTCCTCTTTGTAACCACAAGGCAGAGAATCCAGAAAAAAAAAAAAAACACATAAAAAAATTTAACAGAATAAGTAGCAGTATAAATAACTATGTCAATTAAAATTATGCATCATCATATGTGAGATATGGAGGAAAATTGTTAAAAATGACAGAAGAAAGGTTTAAAATCTAAAGATGACATTCTAATGGTTTCATCCTTCAAACTATTATTTCTTAAAAACAGTCTTTTTAAAATTAAAACTGGATTTTAAAAGATAAATTCTACTAGATGAAAGTGTTATGTGGAAGTAACAAGCACATATATGTAAAAGATACAAGTTTATCTCAGATAAAATCTACTCTTATAGAATCTCTATGACCTTGTAGAAATATTTCAGAAGAACAACATCACTAGGAATGTAAAACACTGTAGCCGCTTTGGAACTCAGTCTGATGGTTCCTCAAAAGGTTAAACATGGAGTTACTAGATAATCTAGCAATGCTGCTCACAGGTAGATACACACACAAATTAAAACATATCCACATTAAAAACTAATATGTGAATGTTTATAACAGCATTATTCATAATAGCTCCAATGGGAAAGTAACTCAAATCTATAACTGGTGGATAAACAGTATGTAATATATCATTATCATGGAATATTATTCTTTAATAAAAAGGAAAGAAATACTGATACATACTATGACACATGAACTTTAATAACTACCTTCAAAATCAAAGAAATCAAACATCACTTTCCTTTCTATTTCCTCTTTTCTCTCTTTTGTTCTTTTCTTCCTTCCTTTCTTCCCTTCCTTCCTTCCTTTCTTTCCCTCTCACCTTTCTTTTCTTTCTTTTTCTCTTTCTTTTCTTTCTCCTTCCTTCTTTCCTTTCTCTCTTTCTTTCTTTGACAGGGTCTGTAGCCAACAGACCTGGATCTCTCTCTCTCTTTTCTTTTCTTTTCTCTGTCTTTCTTTCTTTTTTCTTTTTTCTTTTTTCTCTTTCTTTCTTTCTTTCTTTCTTTCTTTCTTTCTTTCTTTCTTTCTTTCTTTCTTTCTTTGTCTTTCTTTCGTAACAGGGTCTGTAGCCAACTGACTTGGAATTCACTATGTAGTAGGAGATGACCTTGAATTCCTGACCATCCTGCCTCTCCTCCTGAGAGCTAAGATCATAGGCATGATTCATCATGCCTGGTTTATGTAGTGTTGGGGATGAAGCCCAGCATGGTGGGTAAGGACTTGTGCATGCTAGACAAGGACTCTACCAACTGAGCTACATTCTTGGCTCTTCAAGTACCTTTTTAACATGAAAAAAAAACATAATGTTAAGTAAAGAGAGCCAAACACACACACAACACATACACACTCACATACACACACACACACACACACACACACACACACACACACACACACACAAAAGCACTTTATAGTACATGATTCTATTTCTATGATATGGTCAAAATAGGCAAATATCTGGGAACAGAAGTCTAAGGTTTAGAAGTTGCCTAGCATTAAGAAATTTAATGGGTACAGATTTCTTTTTGGAAGGATGAAAATGTCCTAAAAGGCATTTGAGAGGTACACATGGATGTGTGGCAGGTACCAATCTAGAACACCTTTAAAATTCACCTTATCAGCACTAGAAGCCAATTCCTCATTAGATAATCACAGGGCAAAAACCCAAAAGATATGACTTTCAAAGATTCTAGAAGGAATGAACTGGCCCATAGAAAACAAAATGGCATTTACTCCCAAGACCTTTGTTATCTTTTTTCTGATATAAAGTTGAATGCTATAGATTAAAATTATAATTTTAAAATTTGATAACTTTAAAATTTGAATGTACAATACTCTTTTGGCTCTTTTAGTCCTTAGATCAAAAACCTTAACTTTGGAAAATTATTATTTTAATGAAAGGTCCTTATTAAAAATATCCTGCATTAGATTTATCTGGCTTCTTCATCTTTCACAACATATTTAGATTCTCTCTGAAAGTAGCCTTACCTCAAAACCCTAGCCAATTAAAATTTAAGATATATAAAAGACATCAGCTTGGGGTCTTTCATTTTCTAAAAATGGCCAGTCAAGTCTAAAATCCACTGATGGTGTGATCCAAGAAAGAAAGTTAAACATGCTCTTAGAACCAGTACCATTTGTGAAATGAGTTCTGAGTTAACACAGTAAGCATCTGTTCATATTAATCCATACCCCAAAAAATGTCTTTACCAAAACTGAATTCTTAGAATCTTATGTGATTATTGGTAATATTTTCTGTCAAGTTTCAAAAGCAAGAATCCTACCTTGAGAACTGTATGAAAGTCTGTGGTCACTATAAAATTCCGATGAAGCCATAATGAGGCTCAAAATCCAGGTCAACGTTTTCCACGAAATTTCCATAATTTGGAAAACTGAATGTTTTTGGAGGGCTACCTATGTGCTAGAGAGTCAATACCATACCAAAATCGAAGCATAACAATTTTAATTTCTTAAAACTTCTTGCAACTTAGTTGTTAGATGCTCCACTGTTTAACAGGTACTTTTTCCAACATCCCGTACTTTCTTCTACATCTGGATTCATTTTCTCAATCCAAAATGAAGAAAATTATGATGATAAAAATTTTCATAAGCAAAGCATCAGGCTGATGAATCTCTAAAGTATGGCCATTTTTTTAACCTGGAGAAGAAAATGTGAATTAACTGAAAGATATCCTGAATGCACATATTTACTATATATTACTGACTGCTTGCCAAAAGACATAACTGAAAAGTAACTTAATAGTTTAAGCATAGAAGCATAAACCTAAATGGTTTACAAAATAATGCCACAGCTACGTAATAACTGAAGTAGAAATCTTGGGTCTGGGAATCCTAAAGCACTTGTCTAGCATGCACAAGATCCTGGGTTCAATCAAAAAGGCAAAAGAGGAGGAAAGGAGAGGGTTACGCAAGAAGTAAGGGTGGGAGAGAAGGAAGGAAGAAGAGAATCTGAACCATAATTATATATATATATATATATATATATATATAAAATAAAAGCAATAAGAGATGTTATGGATGTACTATACTTCATCTTGGCCAAAAGGCTGAGAATGGATAAAGCCCAGTATAAGTGATAAGCATATGAATACATGCCTTGCCATGACTTTTGCAGCTTCTTCACAACTAAGACTTCCCTGTACTTTATGGGCACCTATATTATTATCTTTCCTGTCAAAGTATGTCCATACAAAAAGATTGACATTTATCAGCTATCTGTGAACACTCAGACAGTATCACAAAGTAAACTTCTAAAAAAAATGATTTATGGTAGCCTTTTACTTTATCTGGAAGTCTTACATGACTTCTGTGGTAACCTAAAACAATGTCAAGACTACAGACAGTACTTGAAAAGAAAAAAAAATTTGAAACTTCATTACAGGTATGCATTTCAAATCTTAGCTAATATAGTTTAACTTTGGCCAACAACCACATTCATAATCTATGTTTTCACACTTGACTCGGAATATTCACACACTTTTCCACCTGATTTCCCAGCAGAAAACACATCAGAAGAAAATAACCAAGACATTAAAAACTAGTTCACGAAGGCTAGAGAGGTGGCTCAGCAGCTAAAGGCACTTGTATGCAAAACCTGACAGCTTGAGTTTGATTCCCCAGTATCCATGTAAAGCCAGATGCACAAAATGGAACATGCATCTGGAGTCCGTTTGCAGTGGCAAGGGGCTCTTGTGTGCCCATTCTATCTCTGTGTCTCTCTCCTTCCCTGTTTCTCTCTATGTCTCTCTCAAATAAACATTTTTTTTTTCAAACAACTAGCTCACAGGCCGGGAGAGGTGGTGCACACCTTTAATCCCAGACTTGGGAGGCAGAGGTAGAAGGATTGCCGTGGGTTTGAGGCCAACATAGTAAATTCCAGTTATTGAACTGCTAACTGTTGGAAAAGCCAATTCATTAATCAATAAATATTATCTTACTATTTAAAAATTATGTTATAAAACTAGCAGAATAGAGATGGGCATGGTGGCACACACCTTCAATCCCAGCACTCCAGAAGTAGAGGTGGGAGGATCAGTAATGATAGAAATGGTAAGTTTGATTCCTGGACAGAAGACTAACAATTAACATACAGTTAGGTAATATAAGATCAGACCAAAAATAAAGGATTTTAAAACACATCACTTCTTATAATCTTTACTCACAACAATCTTGTGAAGTAGATATTATTGCTGACATAGCAGGGCTAATTCTGCTGGGCTCAGTGACCTTACCTCTTAATATCTATGTCTTTGTGCACTCTTCTTTCCTTAACTAGTTTAATTCTAACAAGAGAATACCTCACTTTGAGGGAATGCCACATCCATGATTAGAGTACAAAGATTCTTGCTTCCATCTTGGTAGCAGGCTCTTTATTTTGATTAAATGAGGCAAGTTGCTGCTGAGAAGCACTCAAAGAAATCAGAGCAGCTTCCACATATCATTGGAAAGGAACTGAGTCCCACCATCCCATAGGATGTAAGAAACTGAATTCTGCCCCTAATGTATGAGTTTAGAAGATTCTCCCACAGTCAGGCTTCCTATAGAGACCTCAATCTTTGCCATGGCACTTTGGTTAGACTCATCAGAGACCCTAAAACAGAGGACATAGCTAAGTCATGCTTAAACCTCAGAAACTGTGGCATGATGAATGCGAGTTGCATTAAGTCACTTAATCAGTATAATCTGTTATGCAGCAATTGATAACCAATGGAGCCATCAATGTATACATTAAAAACAATGACAATCACTGAGCTCAAATAGCTAAAAAACAAGAGAAGACATATTCATACGTACAACCATCAGGCTCAAAGATCTAAGTTGTTTGTATTATATTTCCAGCTCCAGGCACTCTAAGTATTCAGTAGTGGTTGCATGATCATATAGATATAAATGGTATCAGTTAATTAATGTGAACAGTAATGTGAACAGTGAAAACTTTGCATACAATTGTTTCATTTCAAAATGACTTCTATACCTATTTTGCCAACACAACAGGCAATATATATTCTTCCTCAAGTAACATGAGATCATGCAACAACGGTAATGAACATAATCCTGTTATCTGGGTTTACAACCTACTTAGACACAGTCCCCATACTCCAAACCTAACCAAGAGATACTAAAGTTTAATTGCTGTTTCAAGAACAACATTCATTCTTAGTGTATCAATTTTCTTTTTCAAATCACTAGGATGTTTTGAGTAACCTTTTTCCCATGCCTGTATATGTGTGTGTATGTGTGTGTGTGTGTGTGTATGCATGTACATACTGTGTGGTTGCACATGTGTTTGGGGTGTGTATTCACATGTGTGCAAATGTATACAGAGGCAAAAGGTAGACATTGAGTGCCTTCCTAATTGAGACAAGGTCTCTCACTGAATCAACAGCTCATTGATTCCCTTAGACTGGCTAGTCAGAGAGCACCAGGGACTCCCCATCTCTGCCTCCTGGCGCTGGGATTACAGCACCACACTTGGCATTTTATGTGGTTCTGGAGAACTGGACTCAACTAGAAGCTGACTGCAATAGTTTTGGTACCAGGACATGGGGTCATCTGTTGCTACTAGAACCCTGATCTTGTGGCTTTGGCCTTTGGAAGTGATCTTCAGGAGGAAAGTGGAAGGATTTGAAATCTCATCCTAAAAGACACCTTGCAGTGCTGTAAGTACAGCTTCATGGAGCATTCTGGTCAGAATTAAAAGACCTGAATGCAGTAAGAACTATGGATTGTGAGGTATGGCTTACGAGGGTGAGAAAGAATTTTGTCAGGACTGTGCCAGAAGCAGTTTTTGTGAGAGGCTTGCTGCGTTCTGCCAGCCTGTGTCCTGGGAACCTGTGCAGGGTTGCTTGACGTAAAGATGGACTGGTGTGAGCAGATGGAGATGGCACAGAAAGAAAGATATTTGGGTCAAAACTGCTGCCAGTTCATCTGTAATTGTTTGACAGATTACAACCATTGAGATTAGGCCAGCTGGTCTGCATTGGAACAACAGGAAGAATGCAGACTCTTTGAAGTAAGGGGCCTGAATGCTTTGTTCCCCCCTGGATTAACAAATTAGAAGCCCACCTGGTTCTGTGGAGTACAGCAAATGCAAGAAGAGAAGGTCATTGGATTTGCAACACAGTTTTGTTTTTGAAAAATGGCCATTGGCATGTGAAGCAGGTGTGCTAGGTTGCCTGCATGGAGCCCGATAGAGCCATGAGGATGAACTGTGGGTTTCAATGGAGACCCAAAGAATTCCAGAACTATGGATGGGTGCCAAGGCAAACTGCCAGCACCAGATGAAGTTTTCCTAGACTGTGAGTAGCCGAGCTGGATGGGCGGAATTGAATCTCCAAGAGACTTGTTATTGGTTAGAATCATTGAACTTGGAGGTAGAGACTGATGGTGCCCTGCTTGTTTTAAATCTTGTATTGATTCAATCTGTTTTTGCTGTGCCTCATGTTTTGCAGTGTGAATGTTCTATGCCATTGCGGGTTTATTTTTGGTATTATGACTCATTTGAAAGTTGTGGGGACTTGCCAGGCGTGGTGGTGCACGCCTTTAATCCCAGCACTCAGGAGGCAGAGGTAGGAGGATCACTGTGAGTTCAAGGCCACCCTGAGACTACATAGTGAATTCCAGGTCAGCCTGGGCTAGAGTGAGACCCTACCTCGAAAAAACAAAACAAAACAAAACAAACAAACAAACAAAAAAAAAAAAACAGAAAGTTGTGGGGACTTAAGAGTTGAGCTGAGCACATTGTATTTACATCATGTATGATTATTAGTTTGTAGGGGCCAGGGGCGGACTGTCATGGTTTGATCCAGGTGTCCTCCACAAACAAATGAATGTGCTCTCAATGATCGATCCTCAGCTGATGGCAGTTCAGGAATTATAACCTTGATAGAGCTGTTTTGTTGGGGGCAGGCTTATGGGGTTATAAACCAGCTTTCCCTTGCCAGTTTTGGTACACCTTCCTGCTGCTATTTCTAGTGCTGTGGCGGAGGTGATGTCCACCCCTCTGCTCATGCCATCATTTTCCCTGCTAGGATGGAATCTCCCCTCGAGAACTTAAGCCAAATAAACCCATTCCTCCACAAGTTGCTTATGTTTGGGTTCTTTCTGCAAAGCAACTAGAAAGCTGCCCACAACAGGCCTCCATGCTTGTGATTCAAGCACTTTACCTATTGATCCATCTCCCTGTCCCTTCAAATACTTTAAATTGCAATCTTCTTTTAAAGAGGAATATATAATTAATACATCTGAGTTCATTTTCTAGTAGTGATGACAGAACTGTATTAAATTATTCATCCTTTTTCTCCTGTTTTCCCAGATATTGAAACTAATGACAAACTAACATGACAGTTGCTAACATGATAGTTGGCTGAATTTAGGAAACAAATGTCTTTCCTCCTTGAAAAATTTCCTGCTCTTCATAATTTTGTAACCTTCACTCTTACCCTTTCTAACACTGTCCTGTAAACACCCAAGTGAACTAAGCCATTAACATTAAGAGAAAAAGTAACATGCAACTGTTTGGCCAGAAGTAGACTAACATGACTTAGCACTTGCAGTAAAAAGACATTGGCACATACTAGAAAGAACAGGAGCTCTGGAATGAAACCACAGTTGCGTTCTGGTCCATCACTAGCTAGTATATGGCATGTTATCACACAATAAATCTGAGATCTTTTTTCCTTCCTTGTTTCCTCCTTCACTCCTCACTCTCTTTTAAGCCTTCAGTGCTCTGAAAACAAACTTAACACTCCATATTAGTGCTCAGTTGGATAGAGCTCAAATAAAATCATGACTAGCCTATCCAATCACTTTTAGTCACCTACACAATACAAGTGAAATGTATTAACCTACTTTCTGATACCTGCTGGGAAGGTTAATCCGCACACCATAAGCATATATGGATAGGCTCTGACTGTTCCAGAAATAGTTTCCAAAGTTCAGACTAACACTAAAATACTAGACAATTGTCCAGAAATCATAATACATTAACCTTTTAAGTCGTATAAACGAAGCATTGTTACGTTGTAGAAAACACAAAGACTTTTTACTACTGGTCACTCCCTGGATCTTCTGTTTAGACAATAAGATCACAATAATAATATCTAGCTTGCAAAGACTTATTGAGAGACTAAATCAGATTACACCTCATATAAATCTGTATATTTCAGGACAATGGGCCTTCCTTCCAAAATAGTTCATGTTCCTCTTTCCCTCAATAATGTGGAAAACTTGGGTAGGACAGTCAATCACCTAAACTGTGCTGCCTTTAAAGCAGACTTGAACTTAAGATAATTTTACTAATAATTATTTTAATTTTGAAAGTAGAATCAAAACTTCCATTTTACTTTGATTTTACATATACTTTTTTGTATAATACAAATACAACAACCAGCCAAATTAAAGAATACTTTACATGCTTCCTTGAATGAAGGCTACACTAATTAAGTAAAAGAAATAAAATGAGACCACTGTACTACAATGATTCCCTCAGTAGTTTACCCTAGTTGACAAGTATTACTTGACTTTTTTCTTTATCATCTGACTTCCCACTCAAGTGATCTGGGAATAGCTAAGGTAATAATTTCCTCTCCATGAACTGTTATTATGAAGCTAAGAGAGCATGCTTACTATACTTCTCAACTTCTTTCATCCATATTAATTCTGGTTATTTATTTTAAAGCTCACTTAGTTTCCATGAAAAAAGGCAAAAATAGCATGAACCCTTCAGGCATTTAATTTTTCAACATGAAAATTAGCTTCTTATTTTATTTTCCACTTTTCTTCTCTCAATAAATATCTGTCAACTACTGCATGCTAAGGACACCGCTAGGTTCTAACTATAAAGGTTTTTAGGTTGTTTGTAAACTTTATGAGATTAGCCTCCATGGAAAGTCATAATTAAACACATAAATTACTCAAAGCACATCTATTAAGAAAAGCAAATGAGTCAAAAGCAAAAATACAAAACAAAATTTACCAAAATAAAGCCCTAAATTACACATAGTATTAATTCCCATCCACCAAAGGAAAAGGTAAATACATATTATCTGCATTATAACACTACTCCTGAAAAACACCGCAAAAAAAAAGAAAAAGAAAAAGAAAAGAAAAGAAAACTTTTTTTTTTCTTTTTCAAGGCAGAGTCTCACTCTAGCCTAGGCTGACCTGGAACTCACTCTGTAGCTTCAGGCTGGCTTCGAACTCACTGAGATCTTCCTACCTAAGCCTCCTGAGTGCTTAAAGACGTGTGCCACCACACCTGGACCAAATGATGTTTTGGGGTTCTTTTTGTTGTTGTTTTTTCCTTGATGTTACTGAAAATTGTAGATACAAACTTTGTCTTTTGGTAGAACTAAGAGTGCTGTCTACATCTTCCTCTCCCCTCCCCACAAAAATTCCAAATATGCTACTAACTCTCGTTAATGAGATAACTCTCTTCATTCTGTCATAAGGACCACAAACAGCAAGTTCAGCATATAGGCCCACCCTAAACCACACTATTAGCTACTAGTGACTGCTAAGGAAATGTGGTAAGAATAGACAAGAGTAGAAATTCATCTTGCAGGCATCACACTGAGCATAAGAAGTATCTAAAGTATTGCAGACATTACACACTAGAAAGTTTTCCTTATGTGAATCACAAAAAAATATTAATCCTACTACACAGATTTCATTTGCTGCCATTGGCGATAAATGAATGAACTTAATTTGCTTGAAAACTTATTTGCCTTTACATGCCACTGGAAAACTCCCAAACACCAACAGTCACATGTAAACACTAAATTAAGATAAACCAGACTGCAGCCAAACTTTGGTGAAAACATGAGAAAACAATTATCTCCACAATTAATTTTCTTAGTTTCCTTCAACTACACCCGTTTTATGTAACATTTCTTTCCCTGTCATGAATTCTAAGGTCTGCTAATTTCACTCTTAAATGTTTAATCAATATAAACTTTTAAAAAAGAAAAGAAAATCCAGAAATCTGAACCAAGGAAAGAAAGAAAGAAAGAAAGAAAGAAAGAAAGAAAGAAAGAAAGAAAGAAAGAAAGAAAGAAAGAAAGAAAGAAAGAAAGAAGAAAGAAAGAAAGAAAGAAAGAAAGAAAGAAAGAAAGAAAGAAAGAAAGAAAGAAAGAAAGAAAGAAAGAAAGAAAGAAAGAAAGAAAGAAAGAAAGAAATGAAAATTCCATTCAGTGTCTTTTTAAAAGTTCCAAGCACTGGTTTGGTTTCCCCTTTCCTGCCCCAGCTCTGCACACCCTCCTTCCCGCCCCCCCCTTCCACTTCATCCAGACAGAGGGTAACAGTCTGAGCTGCCCTGGTTGAGTTGATCCTAAAGTTAACATTCAGCAGCCCATTTCCAGACAGCAGCGCTAAATCTATTTGGATAAAACGCGTGTGACCCAGACAGTTGGCATTTGGCCCAAACGCGTTGCACCGGCAGCTCAAATAAAAACAAGAGTAAGAAACTCACTCTCTTGTTCCCTCTCAGTGCGCTCCTTCACTCTCTTTGCTCTCTTTGCCTCTAGCACAAGGGCAAGAATTATCAAAGACGGAAATTATAGCACATTTTATCAGAAAGAGATTTTCCAACACTCTCTCCAGCAATCTTGCTCTCCTTCCTCAACCCCTGAACTAAACTCCCTGTATACCATATATACAGACATATCCTGATAAACAAGGCTCCTGAGGGTTATGAGTCTAGCACTTCCCAAGTGGCCAAAAGTAAATCAAAACCACACGCTTCCATCTCTTTGATTAGCCTATTAAGAGCTTAACATATCCTAGAGCATCGGGTGCTACAGCTAACACATTATTGCTGCCCTCTGAGCCCAGGCCAAAAAAAAAAAAAAAAAAAAAAACTATGCACTTGTCTGAATTCTGCAGACACTGGCATGAAACTAGAAGATGCAGAAGGCTTTTAAAATGAAAATCGATTTAAAGTGCACATATTATTACTCTCTCCATCACTACTTGGTGATTAGTTAAAAGACCATATAATCACAGTTGTCTACTTCACAAAACATGGACACATATATATAGAAACGTATTTTTCACATCATGAAGTATTTGCATAACCCAGAATTCTATATCCCCCGATTATTCTAGAGTTAAAAATATTTCTATCTATAAAATGAGAGTTCAGTCAAGCTTGCTTCTTGCCATAAAACACACACACACACACACACACACACACACACACACACACGAAAGAGAGAGAGAGAGAGAGAGAGAGAGAGAGAGAGAGAGAGAGAGAGAGAGATTTCTAAGCGTTACTCGGAAGACAAGCAAAGCAAAGTTGTTGATTTTTTTTTTTAAGGTCTCATTGAATATTGTGAAGTCTTCCTTACCGTGTTCATCTTCAAATTCTGATAAAAAGTAAGCCTCAAACAATAGAGATCGCACTGGACGACTCACGTACTCCCTCTCTCTCCTCTCTCTTTTTTCTTTTTGCCCCCCTTTGCAAAGCCACACCAGCCAGTTATTCTGCAGCCAGAATAAAACCCTATAGTCTAGCTAACCGGAGCTTTAGAGAACAGACTTTCCGAATTGGCAGGGGGGGGGGGGGTAAAAAAAAAAGATGCCTTCAATACATCCAAGGCTATCAACCTGAGATGTGCCTTTGCAAAAACCTCCTTTCTCTCCCTCCCCCACCGCCCCCCTAAAAAAGGGAAAGGGAAAAAAAAAGAAAGCCAAGAAGGGTAGAAAGCTTATTGGGGGTGGAAGTGGTGCCCTCTCTTCCTGGACAGCTTAGTGCCTTTGCTATGCAAATAACGTGTGCAGCGCATCAAAGGTATGAGGAGAGAGGAGAGGCGAGGGCAGAGTTTTGTTGAAGTAGCCCTAGATCTCACTGCCGGCCCCCAGCCAACTTCAATTGCAGCAGAAGAAAATTTTGGCAGCCTTTCCTCGGAGGCAGAACAAACTGACGTCAGCGTGCAGATGTGCCTGGGCCGCGTCGGTGCGCATGTGTCCTGGGTCGTCACGTGGAGGGGGAGGGGAGGCGGGGGTCCAGTCGGGGGAGCCGACGGGCTTCTCCACCGGTGACTGAGGGACTCCGGCCTCTGACCCTCCTCCTCCCCTCCCCAAGTCCCGTCCTGCTTCTAGGAAAGAGGAAGGGGAGAGAGCAGGGCTCAGATGGACGGACGGACGTCACACGCCGGACTGCGGCGGCGGGGCGGGCGGGCGGCGGCGTCCTCGCTCCATGCTGGAGGCTGCCCGAGGCGCTGGCCTTTCCAGGAGGGCCTGGAGCTAGCCTGCCTGCTTGGAGGAGCCCGTGTGTGCGTGGTGTGCATGCATGTATGTGTGTGTGCGTGTGCATGTGTGTGCATGTATGTGTGTGTGCTGCTTGTGCATGCGCGTGCGTGTGTGCATGTGTGTCTGTGTATGCATGTGCTTGCCTGTGTGCATGCGTGCGTGCACATGTGTTGCGTGCCTGTGTGCATATGTGCGTGTGCGTATGCGTACGTGTGCATGTGTCTGCGCGTGTGCATGTGTGCTTGCGCGTGCGCGTGTGTGCGTATGTGCATGTATGTGTGTGCGTGTCTGTGTGCGTGTGTGTACATGTGTGCATATGTATGTATGTGTGTGCATGTATGTGTGTGTGCAGGTGTGTATGTGTGTGCATGTATGTGTGTATATGTGTGTGTGTGCGCGCATGTGTGTGTGACCACCCGAGGAGCTAGGACCCCGCATTTCCCACGTGACTTCAGGTTCTGAGGGGCTTTCAAAGAAAACCCGAACAAACTCCGCCTGAGGCGGGTGAGGGGGTAGGCATTATTTCCAGATGAGAGCGAGACTGTCTGGGGTTTGAAACTGCAGCCGGGAAAGCGACCAGCGAGGGAGGGAGGGAGGAGGGTCTCATTGCAAAAGTCATTGAATGAAACTTCAATCCCGAGTCGGCCCTCCCAGACGAGGGAGGGCGAGGGACACGGCCACCAGGAGCCCTCGGGAGCTCCACGGAAACAAACCATGCCACCTGCCCCGGCGGTCCCAGCCCGGCACACCGTCCTGAGGTCCTGAGCAAGCCCGCAAAGCAGGCACACACCTCGGAAACAGGACAGTAGCTCGGGACCCACGGCAGGCGGAGCTGGGGGAAGGGCGTCCTCAGTTAAAGCCCAGTCCGTTTCCGATGGCTACAACCTGCAGAGGGAACTGGACCCCAGGGAAGAGAAGGAGGACCTTTGGAAATACCAGCTCTTAAATTGCTAGCTTCTGCTAACGTTATTGTCTTATTTTTTTCCTTCCCACGCCGGAGGTAGTAGGTGTAATTCTTCCGGTGAATCCAGGAATAGTTGGCTAAAAATGAATCAGACTGAGAGCACCCAACGGTACCAATATTCAATGCTTCCTCCAGAGATGGAAGGCAGTAAATAGCATTTGCCCACAGCGAGTAGTCCTCATTTTGACCTTAATCAATGGATCTGGCTTAATGCTGTTTTAAACCTAGGAATGTGTTCTGTGGCTGATATCCAGTGTTAAATAAAGACAATTCATTTGCCTGTGTATAGAATATATAAGATGGCCAAACCTCAGAGCAGTAATAGTAAACACCAAAAGTAAGAACACAGAGCATTTTTGCACAAAGTCACTCATTGAATATATATGTGAACCTTAACCCTCCTTAATTACTAACCACTGGTATCAGGGAGGTGCAGCCCAAAGTCAAAGTGCTCACTATCACCATCAGCTACCTCAAAGCTGTCTCTCTAGGGAAGCAGCAGCAAGTGAAGCAGCAGCAAGTGAAAGGGTTTCTTCAGCAAGCGGACTTTGTTAATTACTTATTCAAAGAGTGCCATCCTGTGTCTAAACAGAGTAATGAAATTTTTCCAATTTTCCTTGTCAACTCCAAATAGTTAAAAACACTTAAGAGTTTTAAAAAATTACTATTGTAAGAAACAGCGCAGTTTAAATTTGAATATGGGTATGAACATTTTCATTATATTGAAAATTTTTCAGACATAATAAAAAATAGTTCAGTGATCCCCATGTAGCCATCTACCTTTTTAACTGCTGTTATCTTATTAACTCTACATCCCACTCCAAGATACTTTATTGCATCCACTGTATTTCTCTGCATTTCTAGAATATGAGGTCTAGACTTTAAAAACTACTATGCCATTATCATCCTTAAAACAATAACTCCTGCAGGTAACCAATACCCAAATCATGTATGTACTGAATAGCCAATTTCCAGCAAAATCTTTTCCTTTTGAATGGAGTGGCCCACTCACTACATTGTGTTGATTGACTTTTCTGTCTTTTTTGTTTGGTTTGGTTGTTTGATTTTTTTTTAAATGTTTGTAAGGCAAAGCTTGCCTCACACTCACAGTGATCCTGCTGTCTAAGTCTCTGGAGTGTGGGGTTACAAGTATATACAACCACACCCAGCTCTGTTGATCCATTTCTAACATGTATGTATGTATGTATGTATGTATGTATGTATGTATTCATTCATTCATTCATTTTGTTGGGGGGGGGGTTTCGAGTTAGGTTCTCACTCTAGCCCAGGCTGACCTGGACTAGCTCTGTCATCCCAAACTGACATTGAACTCATAGCCTCTGTATCCTGAGTGCTAGAATTAAAGGCATGTGCCACCACACCCGGCTAATATTTATTTATTTAAATATGTTTTTACTTAATTATTTGCAAGCAGAGAGAGATTGAAGACAGACAAATAGAATGGGTATGCCAGGGCCTCCAGCCCCTACAAACAAATTCAAGATGCATGTGTTGCTTTGTGCATCTGGCTTTATGTGGGTACTGGAGAATAGAATTCAGGTTGTTAGGCTTTGCAGGCAAGCATCTTAACCACTGAGCCATCTCTCCAGCCCTTAATATTTATTTTACAAGTGAACTTTTGTTTATTTTCTGAGACATGGTCTCCCTATATAGCACCTGAAGCAGGCTATGTGGCTCAGGCTGGCCTCAAAACTGTGATTCTCCTGCCTGAGCATCCCAATAACTGGAAGTGCAGGTATGCAACCTCGCAGCAAACTGTAAGTGAACTTTCAATTAAATTAGAACACAGAGAGAAAAGTGGATGTACAAGCACATAGTTTGGTGTTAGAGCTCAGCCCAATGACATCACAGTGAGCTTGCTTTTTTATGTTTTTATCGACTGATGAAAATACAACCAAGATGCATATAAATGGTTGAATGACTAAAACAAGCTATTTCAGGATGGAGATGTAGCTCATGCTTGCCCACTATGTTTGAAGCTCGACTCCCAGAAGAGTAAATATAAATAAAAATAAGTCAAACTATTTATCATATTATTGATTCAGATACTTAAATTTCTTCCATGATAAGAACACTAAAAATTTATTCATTCAAGCATGTGATATATTATTATTACCTGTAAGATTGTGAACGTATTTCTCTTAGCTGGAATTCTGTAACCTTTATCCAATATCTCCTTCAGCCCCTATCTTCAAATTTCTTAATTTACTGGGTCGCTCTCATTTCTTTTACCTATATTAATATACTTCCATATTAATAATAAATTCTGTACTTCTGTTAGCATGGAAATGTTTAAGAGATATAATCTATGAGGGTTGGTGATGTAGCTCAGTGGTGAAGCACTTACCTCGTGTGTGCAAAGCCCTGGGTTCAATCCTCAGCACTAGAGGGAAAAGAGAGTGAGAGTGAATGATTGGAAAAAAATTAACTCAATTAAACCCTGAATTTTAGTGACAATAGAAATTCTTTTTAAAATTTTATACTTACTCTTTTTCTCTTTCAATATTTCCCTCTCCACTTCCTTTTTCTTTCTTTATTTAATTACAAGAAAAAGGAAAAACCTCAGTTATACTCTTAAAAAAACACAAAGGTTTGCTAGGAATCTTTAGTAACAAATTGACAGAGCACACTTGGGAAACTAAGGAAGGAATAAATAGAAATTATGGAAATGGGATGTAATTAAATGGTAGACCACTAGGCTAGTATGCAAGGCCCTGAATTCCATCCCAGCACTGTACAAAGAAGTGGGGAGAGAAATTACTTTCTATATATGATGTATGTATTTGTATATATCAAAGATGAAAACTAGAAGCAAAGGAAGAGGGTGGGAGAGCCAAAGAATAGGACTGAGGAACTTCTAGAGGTAACAGAGACTCTTCAGCTCTTTGAACACTTGAACATGTGAATTAAAATTAAACATTAAGTTAAAGAGAAAATTTTCTTAAAATTAAACTGCTTGTATATTCAAAAAATTTAGATGAAGAATTCTGATTTTATGCTTGCTTTGAATTATTAACTCAGAGAGTAACTATTTCTAAAGATAATAAATCATTAATTATTCCACTGAGACATTAAATGAGATTCAACAAATTATAACACAATTCAAAGGCCAGCATGGTGGCTCACACCTATAATACTCAGGAAGTTGAAGAAGGAGGAATGCCATGGGTTTGAGACCAGCCTTACATAGTGAGGAACTGGCTCAAAAAATCACATCTCAAAGCATTAAGAAAAATTTAACTTTATTAAATAAAATTTAAGAAATCATCTGAAATGAAAAATATAAGGGAAAGACTAGAAGAATTTCTATTAATTTTATTTACATGCATATGTGCACACACACGTGTACACAAAATGGTCTCTTTCCAATGCAAATGAATGCCAGACGCATGTGCCACCTGGTGAATGGCTTTATGTGGGAGCTGGGGAGTCTACTTTGTATCCAGGTTTACATGAGTGCTGGTGAATTGAACCTGGTCTGGCAGGCTGTGTAAAGAAAGTGCCTTTAACCAGTAAGCTATCTCCTCAGCCCTGAAACAAGAAGTTTCAACACATATAATTAAAACAAAATAATTAGAGAAATCTCTCAGAAGTCTATATATAAGAGGCCAAAAATAATTTTAAATAGTAAAAACAGAAATTAATTTGATAAAATGTTCAATCTCATTTGCAATCATGAGAATGGAATTTTTTTCATTAGAAGGGAAAATGTTAAAATTGCACAAAATCAATCACAAAGCATGTTTAGAGAACTGGATAACTCCTAAAGTTTTGGTGGGGAGAAGAACAAGAAACTGAGGATTGATCCCAGGGCTTTTAAGGTTATGGAAAATAGGTGCTTTACCATGGAGCTACACTTCCATCCCCTTATACATATACTATTGATGCTGGTTTGTTTTTGGTTTTTGATGTTGTTGTTATTGTTTTGTTTTTGTTTTTTTGCTTTTGTTTTATTTGGTTCTTTCAGACAGGGTCTTGGAATGTGGCTCAGGATGGTCTTAAACTTGCTATGTAACCCAGGATGACTTTCAACTCCTGAACCTCTGCCTCTACATCCTAAATGCTGAGATTACACCCATGTTCCACCATATGCAGTAATCCACATATATTTTTGATAGAATATAAATAAATTAAATGAAAATCACATAGGAATTTGGTAATACCTAATAAAGAGGAAGATATAAATAGCCTTTCACCCAGAAAATCCATTTACGTAGTCTTGAGATATTCTCAAACATGAAAACTTTTCACTAATAACAATTTAAATATTGTTTGTAACCATGAATAATTAGAAAATAATCTAAATGTTTATTAGCAAGAAAATAAAAAAGTTATAATTTTACTTATATGTAGAATATATAGAACTAAATGAATAAATTAAATTTATAAGTTATGATGAAAAAATTATAACACTGAATTAAAACTTCAATGCCATACATTTTTGCATGGATATATTATGATAGAAATTGGACTTAGACCTATGATACTACTTATAAATTTTAATAACATATATCATTCAAGCTTATAAAAACTATGCACAGGAATAATATATACTATCTTAAATATCAGAGCAACCTAGAGAAGAAAAAGTAGAGAATGACATTTAGCAGGAGCACTAAGTACACATCAACTAACTGTAAAATTGTATTTGAAAAAGACATTCAGAATTATTATTACTGAGATTTAACATCTGCTATTTCAGAGTTTTGGGTATACACACATATATCATTTTAATATCTGTCTGGTTGAAATAACTTACAATTTTACCAGGGGGAGCTGGGAATAATGATGCATGCTTATAATTGCACACTGAGGAGGCAGAGGCAGAGGCAAAAGGATCTTCACTAAGTTTAAGGCCAGCTTGAGCTCTACACTAAGCTTCAGGTCAGCCTACGTTACATAATAAGACCATGTCTCAAAAATCAAGAAAAAATGGGGGGATTATAAAGGAGATACTTGTGCTCGCTTCGGCAGCACATATACTATAAAGGAGATACTGCTATTATTTGTCACTGAAATTTTGCTGTCAATTTCTGAACTTTTATTCTATGAATTTTCAATTAACAATATGCTATGGGTGAGGCAAACTGAAATTCATGTATTAGAATTAACTTCAGTTAATTTCAGTCTTTCTTCTTAATGTATTGTTTAAAATTATTTATTTGTATGTGTATGTGTGTGCACATGTGCATATGGGTGTGCCAGGGTCTCTCACTGCTACACATTAATGCCCATTCAGCTTTACGTGGTGGCTGGGCAAACAGGCTTTGTAAGCAAGGACCTTTAACCACTGAGCTATCTCCCCAACCCCTCTTCCTGTTTTTACTACAGAAAGGTGCAAAGATATATATGCATTTTAAACACTTTCCTTGATTGTTTTATTTATTGAAGTATGAAATAAAAAAAGAGATAAGAACAAAAAGCTTGAAGAGAAACAAGTAGGTATAATAAATGACTAATGGCTATATTATACAAATGATATCTAATCAAAAAGAAGAAAATTAGGTCAATGGCTATCACTGAACTAATGGCAAAGACCTTAATATGCTAAGATCAATTGCCTTATTTTAGCACACTATACAAAGGGCTTTAAAAAGTCTAAAAACAGAAGGCAAGATGCCTTTCTTAAATAAAACAACAAGAAAATCAGAAAACAAGATTGAAGTATTATTTTTAAAAGGAGAAAATACAATTACATTATAAAATCAAGTGACGTGTCATCAACCAATAAGGAACTTTAAAAAATAAAGAATGAGGCTTAAATGACATTTTTTTCCTGATATCTATGTTGCTAAATCTGGTGGTTAATTTTGTGGTTCTTATTTGAAGTCTGCACATTAAATTTAGTTAGCTATTCCCGACTTCCAGTAAGACTGTACACTATGTCCATGACATTGTATACTTCTAGTTTCCTTCTACTTCACTCTGCTCAATCAATGCTCAGTCTTGAAACACATTACTATAGGTTGAATCTGAAATGTTTCTCAAAGGCTGGTGTAGTGAAGGTTTGGCTGCCACCCTGTGGTGCAAGGGAGCCTCAGGAGGTAAGACTTAGTGGAAAGAAGGGAGACCGCTGGGAGCATGCCTTTAAAGGGGATGTTTGGGACTTGACCTCTTTTTTTCTGTTTTGCTGTCCAGTAGCCATTGAGGTGAGCATATTTATTCTGTCACATATGCCTTACCCATGATGGTATGTTCTGACATATGCTCAGAAGCAATGGAGCCAAATCATGGGCTGAAATCATGCATCAAAATAAACCTTTCTTGGGCTGGAGAAATGGCTCAGTGGTTAAGGCTCTTGCATCCAGTGCCTAAGGCCCTGGGTTCAATTCTCCAGGACCCACATAAGCCAGACCCTGGGTTCAATTCTCCAGGACCTACATAAGCCAGACCAGGTGGTGGCCCTGGTGCATATTCTCTCTCTCTCTCTCTCTGCTTGAAAATGAATAAAACATTAAAAAAAGAATACAGGTTTGTCTTTTAAAAAAATAAATAAATAAACCTTTCTTCCAAATTCTCATTCTAAAAGACTAAGGGTCACCTTGGATTTATTTCTTATCTTCACTACCGAATAAATCCTACTGATTCTATCCTAAAACCTGAATTAAATATATTCATCTATCCATTTATACCTGTCTCTACTCATATTCATGGTAGACTATCTCCTTTCCTGAATACTGCAATAATTTCCCAATAGGTCTCTTGTTTCCATCTTTACCCCTTGACATAAGATCGCCTTCCTAGAACCTCCTATTCTACGCATAATAAAATTCATACTTTTTCACTGCACAAAGCCCCTATTTTAATAAGGAATGATTGAAATTGGAAATAAAGTAGTCCCCATGTTATAGTTGGGGTTACAAGCCGAGAGAAAATAAACAGACAACCTGTTTGTTCTGACAGAGCCAAAAAATACAAAGATTTTAAGAGAACTGAGTCAGGAAACTAAAATCCAAAAAGCCCTGACCCACCAATAGATCAAAAGCCCTGACTCATGTTGACTACCAGAAGTAACCAATCCTTTTTCTAACACATGAGCCTATCAAGAGCCCATCCCCCCATCCACCCCTTACATTCAAAGTAACCAATTCAATCCACCTCAACTTGATGCTTGATTTGCATGCATCTCCAAGGGAATACAACCCCCCCAATCCAAGTCCCTAGATAGCTACCCATTCTGCAGCCCTCTCTTCTCAGGAGCTCTTTTTCTGCTTCGCCTTCACTTTCTATCTCTGCTTCACTTTAACATTATTCCCTAATAAACCCTTGTTTAACGTGCCCTTGGGCTCTGTCTCGACAACAAACTCAAGAGCCACTGGCATGGGAGTTAAAACAATCTGGCCTCAATAACACCTACATTCCTGACCTCACTGGCTCACTAAGTTTCACACCATTGTGCTCCCCTCACCTCTCTTTCATATGCTGAGTTCTTCTCTTGTAATGTTCTGGTGAATGAGTTTGATATGGCTGATATTTCAAATCAATTAGGTCTTAATTTAAGTGTTAACTCACTCAGAGACAAACTAATCAAGGTCATAGTTGCTCCTTCACTTTGAGGAAATAACAGACCCTTCAATCATATTCAGAAATTTAGTAAAATAATAAAGACTCAAGGTCTTAACGATAATCATGGTAGTTTTGCTCATTTGGGAGTGATTGCTTTAGAAGTAGCTATATAATTAATATTTTGCCAGCAAGAAGTGAGGGAAACAGCTATAAAATTTCTGACAGAGAACAAAATAAAAGGATAGCCTTTGCAGAAATGGCTTATGTTCTTTTGTCAGTATTAAGCAGTATCATGTCATAAAGAAATACTGGGAAGTTTCTGTAATCATGTTTTATAATGATGGGAGAATCCACAGAAGCATAGAGAAGCCACTCTTGGCATTCCTAAGCCATTGCATCAACTAAAGAAGTGATGTAACATGACAAATCCAACTATTATTTCAGTTCCATTTAGCTGGATGCAACAGTACTCACCTGTAAAGCTAACACTTGGGAGGCTGAAATAAAATGATCAAGAGTTTGAAGCCAGCTCAGTCTATAAAGCAAGTTTGAGGCTAGCATAGGATTCATACTAAGATACTGTTTCAAAAACAATAGAAGGGGGGCTGGTGAAATGGCTCAGTGGGTAAACCACTTGCTGTACAACTTTGTGGAGGGCTTCTTTCTGTAATCCCAGTATGGGGAGGAGACAGAGACAGAAGAACTTCCTGGATACTCATAAACAGATCACTGAACAAGAGACTTTGCCTCAAAATGATGGAGGGCAAGGACTAACCTCTGACTTCCTACATAAGCCTGTATATACACACACAGACACAGACACAGACCCACACACACACCAAATCAATCAATAAATAAAATGGTTTTTTTCAAGCTTCCTTTTATAGTTTACTTAAAATAAATGTATTTGTTCAAGGTTGTTTCTTTAATTCCAACATCCCTTGGGTTTACCTGTTTTCTTATTAAAATATGCCTTGTTGAAGGATTTTAAGGGACTATTTGCAAAAAATATATACATATTTTGCTTTAAAATGTCAAAAATTTATTTGGGGGCTGGAGAGATGACCAGTGGTTAAAGACACTTGCATGCAAAGCCTGATAGCCTGAGTTCAATTCCCCAGTACATGACACATGCATCTGGAATTTCTTTGCAGTAGCAAGAGGCCCTGGCACACCCATATTAGTTCTTCCTTCCTCTCTGTCTGCCACTTTTTATCTGTTTCAAATAAATAATTAAGACTATTTTGTCTTAATTATTAATAGTTTAGCCAATTATGGAACTCTTGGTTGATGATCTTTTTGCTCCAGCACAAACATTACTGCTGATTAGAGACAGCATTGCCATTACATTGTTTCTGAACTATATTTTCCTTTGGTATCTTTGAAAATATCCATTAATGTATTAATTTCATGGAACTATTTCACTGTACAAATTTAACTTTATTCTGCACAGCAGTCAAAATACATACTTTTCCAAAAATTTCAGCTAACAGTCTTGAATTTTTTCAGCATTTATTCAAAATTACTTATTCATCATTCATTCTTCTTTTGAACATGTGGTAAAATCATTCTATCCTCTCTATCTCTAATGTGTTTTTTGTAATTCTATTAGTATTTCTAGGTGAATTCATCAAATATGCAATTAATTAATTTGACTTAGGAAATCAAGTTTATCCCACTGTCAGAATATGTATGGATATGAGTATATTTAATCAGATATGAAATTTGCTATTTGGCATTTGCTTATGAGAGAAAGAGAGAGAGAGAGAGAGAGAGAGAGAGAGAGAGAGAGAGAGAGAGAGAGAGATCTTGCTATGTCACCCACGATGGTCTGGATTTCCTGGAATCCAGTGCTGCACAAATAGTTGGGATAATAGTCGTGAATCATCATGCCTGGTGTGGTAGGTTGAATAATGTCCCCCAATAGAATTTATTATAATTGTGTTTATTAAATTGTTAATTGTCTCCAGGCTTCTGGCTGGAGGAAGTGTCACTTTGGCCTAGCCTTCTGGGGACTGGCCCTTTCTAAATTGGATGCAAAATACTAGGGATAGATATGCAAAAGAAAAGCCAGAACCCGGTCTGGAAGTTCCAGATTTTGTGAATTACAGTGTTACAGTGTGCTTGCTTGTTTGCTTCTGGAGGTGCTGTCTCAGTCTCTGCTTGGATCTGTGAAAGGGGGCCAACCTTTTTTCCTTAACTTCCCCTGGGTCTGTTACTTCAATAAATACTTTCCTCCCCAAAATTGTGCCTGGTTTGGAGATTCATCCCAGCGACCTGTAGCTGATTATGACACCAGGCTTGTAATTCCTTTTTAGAACTAGTTATTTCATATGTAACTATTTTTGCTTTAAAAGTCTCTGCTTTTTTAATGAAAGAAATTTATTTATTCTAACATCAGGAAAGTGTGTATTTCAAAGCCTGTCTGACTACACGGCAAAAGTCTAGAGTTATTAAATGATCCACTTCACAATTTTAGTAAGTGTTGCTACCAGATAGGATGCTCGGTAAAACCATTTCTTGACTGAAGCCAAGAGAAAATTCTATTCTCATAGATGTTCCATAGTACAGTGAATCCACCAGCTCAATCACATTATCAGAATGTGTTCTTTTATTGTGATTTTTTTCTGTTTCTGCAATCAAAAATATTCCAGGTTTGTTCATAGAAAGCTCTCCTTATGGTAAGAAAATCACTAAGTAGTTCCAGATATCCTGTGCAGACCCAGCAATGTCTACCCAAATCATGTCTTCCTGTGCATTTCTTAATCAGTGGTAAAAATCTAGAAAGGTCCTCAATAGGCTTATGTATTAGATAAATGTTGTAACCACATAGGAAATTCAAATATCTCATTTGGTTTAGCAAAATGAATGGCTGTGTAGACAACAATGCATTACCTAAACTAAAATCAGTTCTGTCAGAATGCAGGAAGAAAGCCGAACAATGAAATCTGTTTGCTTCACTTATCTTTACTTTAGATACCTTGACATAAAAAAAAATGGTGCCTGTAAATATCACAAGAATAAATCTATAATTTGATATTTTGACCCTTCCCTACCTGGGGCTTCAGTCTGCTCCATCATCATATATGAAGCCAGTTATAATAAAATTATCTAATAAATCTTAATAATTACTAAATTCAGAAGCATAATGTAATGGTTATCTCAAATGTCACATTAGGGGCAACTCCCTGGGCATGTCTGTGAGGAATTTTCTAGATTAGGCTGACTGAAGTAGGAAGACCCACCCTAACTGTGTGTGGTACCATCCTATGGGCCTCATCTAAAGGCAAAAACAGTCCACATCACTCTCTGCTCCCTGACTTTGGAGGTAATGTGACCAGCTGCACCCATGCTTTCCCCACCAGGATGGACTGTAACCCTTCAAGTTGCTTTTCTAAAGAAAAATTGAGTCCATGTGCCCACATGCACTTGCATGTGTGTGAACGGTGTATCAGGAACTATTGTTGATGTATATGAACACCTCACGCTGTGTCACCTTTTGAATCTGGCTTACATAGGTGGCTAAGGAATTGAACCTGGGTCAGCAGGCTTCACAAGAAAGAACCTTTGAGCTGTCTGCCCAGCTGTCAAGTTGCTTTTGTTACATATATTGTTGCAGTAAAGAGAAAGATAGCCAAAACTGAAAACTGGTACCAGGATTGGGGTTCTTGTGTTGAGCCATGTGGTTCACAGGGTTTTAGAAGTGGTTTGCAGGAAGAATAAGAAAGCAGCTAGAATGTTAAAGTGCTGAGCACCATTGAAAAGAAACCTCCAGTCCTGCAATGGGACAATAAGAAGGATGTCCTGAGAGCAAACCACTGCCCATAGGTGGATCCATTTTGTTAAAAATCCAAATTTATTTGAAGGAAGAGAGCCTAAACTAAAGGTATTCCATATTTGAACACAACCTCCTAGGGAAGTGTTTCCACTCCCTGTAAGACACAAAGCCATTAGCTGTGCTCTAAGAGGACCATGTTGCCCCTCAAGCTGGCAGCACATGGCAGCTTCATCCATGTGGTACTAGTTTTGGGGGCAAGAAAGATGTGAGATTGATAAGGTCATAGAGTCTTATTCCACAGTTCCAGAGAGCTGCTGAGACAGAGCAGTGTGAGGCAGGAAGTGTCCCTGCAAGGAGACCACTGCATGAAGTTATGAAGGTGAACACTTACGTAACAAAGGAGGCCCTAAGATACTGGAGATGCCAGAATCAATGGATGTCTGAGGAAAGATGAAGACACAGAGTTGAGCTGCCTAAAGATGTGTGTTGTAAGCAGCAGAGTTGTGTGGGGGGAGGAGTTAGGGAAGGTGCCATGCCAGATACAGAGCAGGTTTGGGATTTGCCCTGCAGGAGCTCATTTATCTTTCTTTGCTTTGATCTTGCTATGCATTATCCCCATTCCTCCTGTTTGGATTGGATGTGGTGGTCTGAGTTAGGTATCTCCCATAAACTTATGTGTTCTAAATGTTAAGGCACCAGTTGATGGCAATTTAGGAATTGGAGTCCTGTTAGAGGAGGTGTGTTTTGGGGGCAAGCATGTGGGTGTTTTAGCCAGCTTCCACTTGCCAGTGTTTGGCACACTCTTTTGATGCTCTGATGTTGGCCAGGAGGTAATGTCCATCCTCTGCTCATGCCATGATTCCCCCTGCCATCATGGAACTTCCCCTCCAGTCCATAAGCCAAAACAAACCCTTTCCTCCAATCAGCTGCTTTTGGTCAGCTACTTTGTGTCAGCAATGAAACAGTAACTAAAACATTGGGAATGTGACATTGCTGTTTATTCAATCTAGCCCAGGCTGACCTGGAACTTACTCTGCAACCTTACTAGCCTCAAACTCATGGCAATCCTACCTCTGCTTCTCAAGTGCTAGGATTACAGAAATAGCCATGACACCCAGCTGTAACTTGTGTTATGATGTTATAAGTTTACAGACAAGTTTGCCCAAGTATCAGATGTGACTCTTCACTCAACCTTTGAACAGAGTTGGGACAGTTAATAATTTTGGGGACTTTTGAAGGCCAAGAGCCTAAGGGGATAAAGGTAGAAGGTTATGCCTTAAAAGTAATGTTTGTGTCAAATTGATAAGGGGAGGACTTGTGATGGTACATTTCAGTTGCCAACTTGAAAGAATTTAGAACCACCATGGAAACAAACCTCTAAGCTTATCAGTGAGAGATTTTCTAGATTAGACTAATTGAGGTGAGAAGACCCACCAAAAGTGTGGGTGACACCATTTCATGGGCTGGGGTCCCAGACTGATTAGAAAAGACAAACTTGGCAAAACATTCATCACTCTCTGCTTCCTGACTACAAACAGTATGTGATCAGCTGCTTCATGTTCCTATTGCCACGCCTTCCCCACCATAAGGACTGTAACCTTGAACTGTAAACCAAAATAAACCCTATCTCCCTTAAGATGCTTTTGCCAGGTATTTTGTAGCAGCACTGAGAAGGATAACTAATACACAGTATGCAGTGCTATCACCCAAATAGTGAACTATATTCAAATTTCACCAATTTTACCAGTGCTGCTTTTGCTATTCCAGAAGCTTATGCAGGATCCTACCTTGTAATTGTTACTTCTTTTTAGTTTTTTTCAGCTTTAAGAGTTTGTCACACTTTCCTTTACTTCACGATCTTGACACATCTGAAGAGTATTAGCTGGCTATTTTATTGAATGATGTATATTTAGACTTATCTGATGTTATCTCATTATTCAAAATGAGACAAACCAGGAGGATAAACCCTAAGAGAATTTGGTTCTGAATAAAGCAGTGTTAGAAAATGTTTCCTTGCCGGGCGTGGTGGCGCACGCCTTTAATCCCAGCACTCAGGAGGCAGAGGTAGGAGGATCACCATGAGTTCAAGGCCACCCTGAGATAGTGAATTCCAGGTCAGCCAGGGCTAGAGTGAGACCCTACCTTGAAAAAAAAAAAAAAGAAAAGAAAATGTTTCCTTTTTCCTTCCTGACTTCCAGTGCCACTTCACACCTCCAATTACTCATGACAGACTGCACAATCTCAAACTGTGAGCCAAAAATAAAACCCCTCTTCCTGTAAGTTGCTTCTTGTCAAAAAGAAACTAAAACATTGATAATGAGAAATAGAGTGATTTCAGTGATAAACTCGACTATAGGGATATGCCTGCCATGGGAACTGATTTGAAGAAGTGTCAGAGTTTGGACCTATGGGCTAGAGAAGCCTGAGAGTACTTATTGTAAGCTCAACTAATAAATGATGTAGTGAAAATTTGCAAGAACAACATGCAGATAGAAATGCACATAGTAGGAAAAAAGATGGCTGACTAGTAAACACGCC
>PVHP010014438.1:0-39127 GCA_004024765.1 Zapus hudsonius | reverse complement strand
AATCAATTTAAAACCAATCATTATATCTGAACATTTGCTCAGTCATCTGTTTGGCATAAGCTGCTGGATGAACAGCCGAAGGCGGGAAAAGGCTCTTCCAGGCACAGTGTTTCTGGGCTTCTCAGAAATGTGACACCTGTCATTGTACAGAGTGTGTCTTGTGAATACAGCAGAAGTGTCAGGAGAAGTGAAATGGAAGACTGGGGTCTGTAGTCCATGATGTCAATGACCTCGACATGTCCTCAGATAACAGGCTTAAGTGACTCTCTCTAGGCATGGTCAGCACAAACACAGACTTTCTGGGAATATGTGCCTCTGTTTCCCTCACTTGGGGTGAGCCTTGCTCCAGTGGCACACCAGGGTCCCCCACTTCCCCAGTTCAGGGCAAAAGTGCATGCAGACTACACAAAGTGTGATCTGTAAAAACAGTGTTTCATTTCTGTCTTTCTTCCTCATTCTCCCCACCCTCTCTGGAACTATGATCTTCAGGGAGCTCTGCTCAAACCAGCATAAAACACCCCTAGACAGCCAGAATGTTGCTGAAGGATATAGTAACATGTTTGAGTTAAAGCAATGGATGGAAAGGCACAATGTAATGATGGTGTCCCCTCACTCATCATTCCCTCACTCCTGATATGGCCTCAGTTGACCAGTGGGGATTGTTTCAATCATATGTAGAATCCTGTGTAGAGATGGACTTAAAGAATAGTAAGTTCATCATTCAAGTGTACTTTCATATTAGATCAATGGAATTGCCCTTTTCCTATACAGTCACCTCCAGCATCCTCCTCCATGAATTCTCAATTATTCTGTATGTATGAAAAATATATTTTAAAAAACTCACACGAGGTTCAAAACAGCGCAAAAGAATCAAGTAGACCTTTCTGCAGACATGATATTGAAATGGCAATCACCAGGGAAGTATGATAAGACGTTCAGCATCCCTAACCAGGAAAAAGCAAATCTAAAAGACAGACACTATTTCACAACCATTAGTGTGGATGCCACCCAAAACACAGAAAATAGGAAGTGCTGATAAGGAACCTTTGGTGCCATGTTGGTGAGGCTGTAAAACACCACAGCCATTTTTGGAGTATTTTACTCAAAAAAATAAAATAAAAATATAATTTAGAGATGAGGCACATGAGCTTGTGCAAGGCCTATGCCCAACACCCGAAAAATATTAAAATAAAATTACCATATGGCTCAGCAATTCAACTTCTGATTATATACCCCAAAACACTGAAAGAAGAGGCTTAAATACCTGAAGTCCCATGTTAATAGCAGCATTATACAGAATTGTTAAAAGAAAGCAGTCACCCAACTGTCTGTGATGGTTTATTAGTCTTAGAAAAGAAATTTCAACATATGGCATAAAGCAGATGATTCATGAGGACATTATGCTAAGCGAAATAAGCTAAGCACAAGAAAAATATTGCATCCTTCTACTTACATGTGGTACTTAAAATACCCAAAATCATAAACTAAGAGTAGTGTTTATTGGGGGCTGGAGGGATTATGACTGAGCAAGTTATAGGCCACACGAGTCTCTAAACATATGAATTTCTATTACATTACCAGCCCTTCATATATTATAATACAAAGTCCATTTTCACTTTATATGTGAATATAACAGGTACACAGATAAATAAAATGCAGTTCTATGAAAAAAAATAGTTCAATTGATAGCCATGGCCCAAGTATTTTCCTAGGCCATGAGCACAGTGACCATCAGGTATCCTAAATTCATGATAGGTGCAAACTGAAGCAGGGGTCCTGTTGGTAAAAAGTAAAGGTAATTAAGAGCATATCCTCAGGGATCCAACATCGGCAGGGGGTAGAGAGCAAAAGACATTACACAGGATTCATTGGGTAAAAATACAGATCTTTCTATAAACTCTATTCAATTAGAAATAGTGGCTGACCAGTGTTGTGTGGCTGATCCTTTAGTTGTTAGTTTAGAGTAGAAGTCTAATGTGAAATATTTCCTATAGTCTTGGGGGTGCACAAAACGAGGATGTGATGATTAAATCTGAATTGTATTTGAATTCCCTGTATATCATATAATTCATTCTCTAGACAAATCCAGTTGAAGCAAACATCAAAGTTATTTCTGAGAAGATAGAACTTAGGAAAATAAATTCAGCCCAGCTGACACTGAAGTCTGGGCCTATCAAGCCAAAGAGGATTTTACTGTTGCCTGCCTGTTAAGTATTAGTGAGGAATCCGTCCACACAGTGAAAACTAAAGTTCTACAGTCATTAAATCAAAGTCATTAGAATTCTAGTGGTGGGTGAAAGTGGAATCATATGCTCTTCCTCACTAGGAATCGCAGACTAGCCAGGGTATTTAAAAACCCACCCTTTCAGATAGAAAGCCACTATGTAATGCTAAACTCAGTATTATGTGTGCTACACACAGAAACCAAGCTGCACTCTGTCCTTTATCTATAGGAAATGAATTATATAGTGAAACTGGGTCTTTAAAATTCATGTGCTGATATTCTGATGGCAGCCCATGGACATGAGCTACAAACGCGCGCACGCGCGCACACACACACACACACACACACACACACACACACACACACCAGTAGCTTCAGGTTTTTAATCAATCCTTGCCTGGTAGAAAACTAGAGAAGCGTTGTTGCTTAGTTTGTGATTTTGGCATATTTTATTCCTATGGCAGGGTGGAGAGACTCTCAGCCCAGCAGACTATAAATCAGCTTCTGCAGAGCAGCGGCTGCAGATGCCTCACGAATCAAAGGCACTAAATCTCCAGTTCATTGGCTGAATGGCAAGGGGCTTCCTCTGCAAAGCAGATTTTAACATTTCAAAACACTTTCTCACATCTATTTTTAATCCTGGATGGCAATGTTTATTAAAGAGCAAAGTGTATAAATAAATGAACAAAATGATATCAAAAACCTTCAAAGCCTTGCAACAAAATTAACCATAAAATCATTGCCTAAATGATTTCATGTCAGATGAAATGCACAGCTTATACTAGGATACGAGTCAGCGGTGTCTGTGTTCATGTCATGCATGAACATGGAACTCTATAACTTTTGTGTTTACAATATATGGAATTGATGGAGACATTGCTATTTTTTGTGTTTTCCAGCTATTATTACTAAAGACTGATGCTAATATTGAACATATTCAAGACACCACTGCAAGGTTTTCGTACATAAAGGAATGGTCAGTGAGCCCTGACAAATTATAATCACCACTTTATAGATGAAAATATTATAATCTTAATTCACACAGATGGACAACTTGCTTGGCGTCAAGCAACTTCCAAATTGTGGGTCTAGGACTTTGGCTCTGGGTTCTGTGACTAGGAATTTTTGGCAGAACCTATTTATGAAGTCACTGTCCTCAGATATATGACATTGGAACAAAGTGTCTCATATTCAAGATGTAAGGTGACTTTATTGATAGTAGTGTTTATCCTTTAACTTCAAACTATCATAGTGTAATTTATAAAAGTTAACCATTTCTAGCAATAACTTACATCATAAGTATTAAGAATGTTGGTTTTACCTAATGAATGTTTTGGGGGGCATGCTCTGCACAGGAGAGCACAACTTCAACAGGAGGATATTGTCTCCTGTCCCTATGACCAGATGCTTCTTCAGCTGTGTGCACTGTCCCTGCTCAGCTCAGGAAAGCCTGGAAGGTCTGCAATGCAGCCTTTTCTTTTTCCATTCCATGCTCCTGTGTGTAAATTTTCTCCAAATGAAACATGTCCTTCTAGAAGGGGGCTCATTAAGACTCGAGAAGTAAAATTTTTAAAAAATGCACAACACTCAGGATATAAACAATTTATAAATCTCAGGAAGTTCCAGAAACTTACAAGATTAAAAAGCCACTCCTTTCCCCTGGGCTATAGAAGTAGTAAACAATTGCTGGAGACTCTGCCCACCTGTGCTGCCTACAATTCTTGCAGAAAGCTTCAAGGATGCTCTCATGAGTTGTCACCCATGCTGAGGGAGGTTTTTCAATGATGCATCTGCCTGGGACTCTTCCATGCTCCTGTAAATATCTCCTCACCCTGCTCTGTAAGTAATCCCAATAAACTCATTGGTTCACTAAGTTGGATGAAAACATTTCTTGGGTCTGTTATTAGTGCCTTTTCTGGGATAAATGTGCATACACATCTCCTCGGGAAAAGTTAACACACATTAGCTTGTCCAAATTTATAGTCAAGATGTGGGGATGGACACTGGCAAACATTGAGCAGGATGTGCAACTGTCAGAGGGACACAATATGGGCATCACATCACCACTGTTCTGACAAAATCTCCAACATTACTATGCATCCTGAACATAGAGAATATTGTACCTGTAAGAGCAGATTTTGAGAGCGATGGACCCTTTCTCAGCTCCTGATGGGCTTAGCTTAAGAGACAGACTTCCAGACAGTCAATGATCACTAAAATTCTTCAAGCCAGTGGCTCTCAAAGTTCTTGTCTTGTGACTGGCAAAGAATGATGAGTGAGGACTCAGCAGAAGAGCAAGTTAAAAAAGGGTTAAGTAGCAAAACAGACAGCAGAAGTTAAGCAAAAACAGAACAGCTCCCAAGCCAAGAGGGTCCCCAGTGGGTTGCCCTCAAGTGACTTGAAGGATCAAGGGCTTTTTATAGCTTTTGGGATATAAATTTAATATCCAGTCCAGGTGGATTGGATTGGTTAATTTGAGCATCATATACAGAGGCTTGGTTACTTTGAATCAGCCAGCCAACATCCTGGGGAGTCAGCATGAGTCTGGGCTTTTTTAGTTCCCAGACTCTGCTTTCTGCACTTATAAAGTCTCTGTGGTAGGTAGGTCATACAGATGTCTGTTTATTCTATTTGGGCCTGCAACCCTGACTAGCTGCCTACAAAATGAGGGCTCATTTACTCATAATTCTCAACAGTCTTATTTAGCGAAAGCTCATTGACAATCCTTGAGACACCTGGGTAAAGGACAGAGGAAGGTGATGACTACATGCACAGTTCCATGTCAGCATTGGCTCATATATTCTACTGACTGGACAATCCTGTGAGGCATACTCTGAAATCTCTATATTACAGATTAGCAAAGTGAATCATGGTTAGTTAGCCAAGATCTATGCTCAAAGTCACAGACTTGGGAAATGTCAAAAACTAAAGTTCAACCAAGGCACTTGGGCTATCTGGCCAACAGAACACTGTGTCTGAGAGAGCAAGGTCTTCTTCGCTCAGGCCTCAGGTAGCCTGGGCATTCAGCGTGAGGCAGAGTCGGACAATAACATAATTCTAGCACCTTAATTTCTCTCATCTGGGAACACAACCATAATTCACTTTTGAATCTTAAGCCACACACATGTTTGCACTCAGTATTTCTAGACTTTTTTATGTGAGGTCCAAATTTCTTAGCAGCTCTCAAGATGACATGTATTACAATAATGTGGGGATAGAATTCCTTGGTGGAGGCCAGGCGTGGTGGCACACGCCTTTAATCCCAGCACTCGGGAGGCAGAGGTAGGAGGATCGCCGTGAGTTCGAGGCCACCCTGAGACTACAGAGTGAATTCCAGGTCAGCCTGGACTAGAGCGAGACCCTACCTCGAAAAACCAAAAAAAAAAAAAGAAGAAGAATTCCTTGGAGGAGTTGTTCAGTTGGGGTTGGATTCCTCTCCTTGAAGTGTCTATCTTACTAATGGCAGCAGTTTGGATTTCTGCATAAATAATACAATGCCCTAAATGCCGACATGTATCTCCTTGGGTGGTTAATGGGCAGAGTCTATCCCATTTGTTTTGGGTCTTCTTATAGGAGTAGTTAGTTCAGAGATAAGGAAGTGAAGCAAGTGCATGGTTCTCCTGAGTTCTCTTGTCGTCACTGGGCCATGGCTGCTTACTTCGTACATTGTACTATCAGCACATATGGTAGGGAAAATCATTTAACTGTTGTATCCTTCCCCACAGAGTGCCTGCTTCACCAAAGGAGTTAGGATAAAAGTGAGAGGAGAGCAAAAACATCAATATGGACACAGGGATCAAGCAGTCATGCATCTTGTTTTTCTTTAGTGGTTTAGGTCCTTGAATGATTGTTTCGAGGGTCATTTCTTTCTGAAACTTTGTATGTGTGAAGTACATATTTGTAGGACTTAGAAGGTAAAATTGATCTTGTCAGACTTCAGGATTTTGTCACTGTGGTAGTGTGACTGAATGTCCCCCATTAGATTCAAAAGTGTATTAAAGATTTGTCTCCAGCCTCCTGGCTGGAGGAGGTGTCACCTTAGTTTGGCCTCCTTGGGTATTTCTAAGGTGGATGAAAAATTTGAGTGATATGTATGTAAAGAGCAGTCGGAGCTGAAATCTGGCAGTCCTGCTGTTTTGTTAGTTGGAGTTGGAGTGTGCTGGCTGAAGGTGATGGATGGGTTTTTTGCTCTGCTTAGATATGTGAAAGGGGACCAGCCTTTTTCTTCATTATTAAACTTCCCCTGGATCTGTTATACTTTCCTCCCAAAACTGTGCCTGGTTTGGAGATTCATCCCATCAGCATGTTTCTGACTACAACAGTCACTAGATGTACTTTCACTGAGCATAAGATCATACGAAAGGTAAGTGTCCAGTAACATAATAGCTTTTAAATTACTTTAAGTGGTTAAACAGAATTCAAAATAGCCATTGAGCATGAACTCGATGAAGTGAATTGTTTTGTCTCAATACCATAAAGACATCATCATGAGTCAAGTGATAAAAATCAGGTTTCATATGATTAAGCAGACATGTGTAGATGCAATCTTGTTGCACAAGGAAAATATTTACCAAAATAATAGAGATACTTTTCTTCTTCAGTCCTCTCTGGCAGTTTTAGCATCTCCCTACTCCAGGGTGCATGTGTTTACAGATTAGTTGTGGGTTGACAATGTTAAGGAGTAGAAGACCTCCAAGATGCCAGCTTAATGGATGGTCTTAGTGCTTCTCCTCTCTCTCTCTCTCTCTCTCTCTCTCTCTCTCTCTCTCTTTCTCTTTCTCTCTTTCTTTCCCTTCTAGCCATCTCATCTCTCCTTATCACAAGCACTCCACCATGGATCCATCACTTCCATGTTGCCCAGTCAAGGACAACAAATCCATGGATCACCGGACCTTGGTCTTTCAGTCTCCAAAACTAAGAAACCATGGTTCAGGTATTTCATTACAGAAACAAGGAATTGACAGACACAAAAATATTCCCCTTTGGATTTTTTTAAAGTTGCTTTCATTGACAATTTATATATAGGCACATAGGCATTTTGATAACAAGCACACTCAGTATGATATTTTGTCCTCTTTTACATATACCTCACTGACTCAATCTCTCTCTCTCTCTGTCTCTCTCTCTCTCTCTCTCTCTCTCTCTGTATGTGTGTGTTTATAATCTTTATATACAAGCAGGTAAATGTGTGTGCATATATATGTGGAAGCCAGAGGTTGATGTCAATATCTGCCATGATTATCAATTGAGGCATGGTCTTTCACCTGAACACAGAGCTCACAGATTCATTGAGTCAAGCTAGCCAGTTAGTTTGTCAAAGAATCCCCTGTCTTCATCTAACAATTTCTGGGACTATAGGAGGGCCTCAACACTGCTTTATATTTTACCTGGGTCCTGGGGTGGGGGGAGTCAGAATTTCGGTCCTCATACTTATGAAGCATATTCTCTTTCTACTGAGCCAGCTCCCAAGCCCCTGAATCCTTCTTCTTTTCAATGAAGATTTGATGTCTTAGATTTTATCCTAATTTGATGTCGTAGATTTTATCCTTTTTCCCCTTCATCATAGGTGCTACATGATGAAATATTGATGATCCCAATATTGTTCAGGTCTTGTACAGGTAATGACAATCTTTGTGAGGTCATCAATGCAACAGTCACTTTCTGTTTGGAAGATCGTGTTTCAAAACAACCTTCCTATCCTCTGGATCTTTTTTCTTTATCCTCCTCTTCTGCAATGTTCCGTGAATGTTGGAAGGCATTATAAAGATGTCTCATTTAATGCTGAACATTCAACACTTATTCTTAGTACCTTGAGGAGATTTGAAACTTTACAATAGTTACTAACATCTGAAAAAAAGCATTTCTACCAAAAAGTTAGAGCAGCATTTAGGGGAAAATCTGATGGGCAAAACATATTCATTTTGCCAGAAAGCAATAATAGCTTCCCTGCCTAAGGCCTATGACCTTCCTGCCCATAGGGTTTGAGTAGATTTTCATATCTCCCATGGAGAGGGCTTCAAAGGTAATTAGAGCAAAGTTGGTTATCCCCACAATGCCATGGCACTATTATACCAGTGGGCACATCTTGTCTGGCCAGTCAGTGGTATAGCTCACAGAGTCCATTGCTGATTAAGACTGTTGATGAATGTGGTGGTTTGAACCCAAATGTATGTTCTCCATAACCTCAGGTATTTTTTAATAAAATTAAGCTTCCCACTTAGTTCATCGGCGAGAGCCCTACTGTAGGAGATATGTCTCTTGAGGCACATCTTGAGTCAAGCCCTACTAGGTGTGCAGAAAGACAATTTGATTTCTAGCTGAGGTGCAGTTTCTCTTCTATCAAGAATGATGGAGTGAGCCATCTTCCTCCACCATGATGGAACTTCCCCTGGAATTTGTAAATCTGAAATAAACCCTTTCTTTCCATAAGCTGTTTCTGGTTGATTGTTTGTTTCAGGAACAAAAAGGTAACTGCTACAGGAAAATTAGTACCAGAGAAATGGGGTCTTTGCTGTGGTAGATCTGACCATGTGAGTTTTGGTCATTTGGAATATGTTTGCAGGAAGAATGTGGAAGGATTTGGTACTTTGGACTAGAGAAGCGTTATAGTCCTGTAAGCAGAGTTAGATGGGATATTATGTGAGTTTGAAAATGGTCACTGCAGCGAGATTTGTAAACTGTGAAGGTCTGAGAACTTTGTGGAGCTGGGCAACTGGTAGATAGAGAGGCTGGTTGCATATTGCCATACCCTAAGAATTTGAGCAAGTTGAATTTCAAAGTCATGGAGTATGTGCTTGGCTGAAGGTATAAATCAGAAAGATATGAAAGATATGTAGTTTATCACAGGAAAAATTCAAGCAAGTGTAAAGTTATAGGCACAGAGATTGGTTTGATGTTACTTAAACTGCAATTGTTAAGAGAGATTACCACCCTTAAGAGTGGGCCACCTGTTTTGCATTGGGACAATGGAAAAGATGCCTGAGGGTAAAAACCACTGGTGGAAGGTTAAAGTGAGCATGAATGCCAATTCTTTTGAAAGAAGGTGGCTTGAAGGAAGACTTGTGAAAGAGTATCTTGCTCTTCAAGATCAATATTTATTCCCTCCCCCATTCCCCCTCACCACCACCACCAGATTTATAAACTTGGCTATACCACCCACCTGGTACTGGTTTGGTGTCATCAAAATGCAAGGAAGCAAGTCATAAAGTGCACAAAATTCCAGGAGCCACTGAAATGCAGCAACACGAAGCACAGTCAAAATCTATATATGGAGGCAAAGAAAGGCCACTCTATGGTGCTATCAAAATAAACTGTTGTTTGAAGAGTTGCTCCAAGGATGCTTTGGACATACCACAACTGTGGAGTGGTTGCTAAGGAGACCTGCTGAATTGGGTGGGATTTCCCCAGGCTGTGAGTAGACCTGCTAGAGAGGCAGAATGGGAAACCCAGAGACTTCTTTGTCACTGGGATATTGGACTCGAACTGCAGGTTTTTGTTGTTTGCCTCCTAGTTACTGATCTTTGTCCAGTCTCTCCTTTTTTTTTTTTTTTGTAGAGATACTGTCACCTTTCTTTTTGCAATAGAAATGTTTATGCTATTGTGTAGGCAGTGTATGACTTATGTTCTGATTTTACAGGGCCCACAGTTTAAAAAAAAAACAGTCTTGAATCTCTGATGAGTCTTTAGACATTTGAACAGTGTTAAAGGTGGTAAAGTCTGTCAGGACTTTTTAAATTGGATTGAGTTCATTTTGTATTGTGAGATGATCATAAATCCATGGGGTCCATGGGTAAAATGTGGTGGAATAAATGTAAATTAATGTCCTCCATAGCCTAAGGCAGTTTTTGATGAAGGCTAAGCTTCCTACTTAGTCTTCAGCAGGCAAAGCCCTGCTGGAGGAGACATGTTTGTGGTGGCAAATCATAAGTTCATTCCTACTAGGTGTGTAGACAGCCAGCTGGAGTTCTGTCTCTTCATGCTTGCTGGTGCTGGTGGTTATCTCTCTGCTGTAGATGAATGATGAAGTTATCCAGGTTCTTTCACCATGATGAAGCTTCCCCTGAAATCTGTAATCCTGAAATAAGCCCTTTCCCATAAGCTGCTTCTTGTCAAATGTTTGTTTAAGGAATGAAAACGTAACTGCTACCATGACTTTAACCCACAGCAGCCTGCATGGCACTTTACAGCACTATGACAGCTAGTCAGCAGGGAAAGGACTCCATCTCAGTTCCAGCTTGATTTCTCAGTGTCCTGCAACCAAAGCATGGACTATCTTCAGCAATAAATTCTGGCCATCTAGTTTGGGGGGCTTTAGGAGCCTCTATGACTCATTGGGAGTTGGTGTTTTATCCCAAGCCTTGGTATTTTCCTGTAACAATATATGGTTTTTTTGGGAGCAGCATTCACCACCCCGTTAGGTACTTCTACCCAAACTGTCTTTTTTGAAATTATATTTTTAAATTAGCAAATTAAGAAGTAGGTTTCCACATATTTTTGTTGTTGTTGAAATAACTTTTAGTTTGGGTTGCCCTCTGTCCCCACCCAACCTCTCCTCTACCTCCCTACAGAATTTTTAATGCATTTGTTTTTCCTTTGGATTAATGGAACCGTGGAAAAATTTGATACTTTTGCAAGATAATTTATTTGGGGACTTGAACTACTGAGAAGCCATGATCCTTTCCCCCGGGTTTTATGTAATATTAGTCTTTCACTTCTTTAGCAATTATTAAGACTATATACTAGAGTCTAGGGCCTTGTCCAAGTGTCTGAAACTATTGTAAACTAAAAGTTTATCACTCTCACAGAACTCCATAGTACACTTTATCTTTGGAGTTCAAGTTGACAAGACGAAATATGAGCCTTTCCTTAGGTGACAGGCTCTGCCGTAGTTCACACTAACATATAACACACATGAAAACACACAAACACACACACATCCACACATGTCACAGACACACACACACACTCATATACCACACACACATATGGCCACATGCTCTTACATTGCAAACACACATACACAGGCACTTATTCATCACACAGTCCCATCCACATGCATACCTTCCAGTTTTCTGATTTTTCTTTCAATTATTAGACTCTTAATACTTCTCTCTGAGGAATAATGAAAAGCCATTTTCCCACGTATGGGATTGCTTGTAGGGCCAGCATTCAGGTTTGTGTTCTTTCAGCCATCACAGCTATTGATCCTTGCTCAACATTAAAGTTGTCACCAGGTGTCATGATATACTGATGTTCTCACTCATGACCTAGTCAGCCATCAGCCTGGCTTGCTGTGGGCCTTGACAGATGCCTATTCACTCTTCATGAGGTGAGACTCATGGGAATGCATGTGATATAGGCCCTAGCTGTCCTCCAGAGACATAAGTTCCCTTTCCCTCGCAACTTCTAATAACAAGTAATAAACTTAATTACAAAAAAACTTAATTACATAGAAAATGTAAAAGTCTTGACTCACTCTACTCAATTAGGTTTTGTCATCTGGGCACTGTTACTCACCCAAATAAAACTATCTATGTGAAATTCCAAGGAATATCTTTCTGGCAAACAGGAATTCACTCATTTGTTTATTATTTTGCTAGTGTATGTGTGTGTGGTGCAAATACATATGTTTATGCATGATAATATGTGTAATGATAGTATGAATATGCAGGGCTATGTGCATGTTTAGGTCAGAGGTGGGCATTCAGTGTCTTTCTTGACCAATGTCTACTTTATTTACTAAGGCAGGGTCTTTCAATTGAACCCAGAGCTTGCTCATATACTTAGCATAACTAGCCAGCTTGCCTCAGGGATTACATAGAGATGGACCCCCATGCCCACCAGATATTTATATAAGTTTGGGAGATCCATAATCAGATCCTCATGCTTGTGTGCAAGCGCTTTATCATGCATATCCCAACCCCTTTCAATAATCCTCAGGAAATTTAAGCCATTGTTTTGGGAAATAGATTTACTGTCCTCTTACAATTTCTTCTTCCTTCCTGTCCTCCCTTCCTCCCTCTGTTTTCCTTCCCTTCCCTTCCTTCCTTCCTTCCTTCCTTCCTTCCTTCCTTCCTTCCTTCCTTCCTTCCTTCCTTCCTTCCTTCCTAACAGTTCAGTCTTAAAGCTCTTAGGCAGTGCTGAGGAAGTATTGGTCGTATAATGCAATGGTCCAGAACTAACATCAAAGACTGAAGAGGTCAGCTCTAGGTAAAGACTGAATCAGAGCCCAAAGGGGTAAAACAAGCATCTACCAGGGATGGCTGACCTAAGGCCCATATGAGATTAGGCAGAGTTCAGGCATGAAGAGGTGACAGGAATGGCAGAATGGTGCAAGGCCTGTTACCTACCTTCTGAACTAGTGACTAAGAAGATGTATGTACATGGTCAGCATATGGGAGCTTGATTTCTTATTCTTGGAAATTAAGTTGAAGTAGGAAAAAGGAAGTTAGAATGATTCCCATGTGATGGGGCTGAAGTCAGATGCATCCATGTGGCTGCAGGGCTTAAACATGTAACTATGAAGAGATGGCTGGATAGATCTATAGATATATGTGCATTGTGTATATGCATCCCTGTACCCTCTAGCTCTGTACACTACAAGGCCTGGGAGCTACAGGGACTGAGAGCCAGGAGCTCACATAGACAGAAGTTGTTCTAATTTTCATTCTCTGCTAAATGAAATCAGTAATTCTCAGAGAATAGCCAAGCAGAGAGAGAATAAAAACCAAACAGGCGAGGGTCTGCCGGAGTGGACAGAACATATCAGACAGATGCAGAGGAATTAGAGAGGGAGAAAGGATCTGGGCATGATGGCGCACTCCTTTAATCCCAGCACTTGGGAGACAGAGGTAGGAAGATTGCTGTGAGTTCAAGGCCATCCTGAGACTACATAGTGAATTCCAGGTCAGCCTGGGCTAGAGCAAGACCCTACCTCGAAAAACCAAAAGAGAGAGAGAGAGAGAGAGAGAGAGAGAGAGAGAGAGGGAGAAAGGGCTCTCACGGGCAGTAGGTATGATCACTTGAGTATCAAAATCAATACTAAGGGTTACAGCATACAACTCTTTCATAAAATGGGCAGAACTTCCTGTTTATACAAATATGTACACAAATAGTTTATTGTGTTTGTTAAGGAATGGGAAATTCATTGTGTCATCAAAGTAAGGCCCCCAAATACATGTCAATGACAGAAAAGTGAAGTTGGTTGAACATGTTTGAGCCTGAGAGAATCCACAGTGATCAAGGGTTCAAAGTCACATTCTGAAACAATGGTACAAGTCAACATTAGTGTTACCCTTGACATGAAAGAATCAGGTCCAGATCTGGACATACTCAATAGCAAACATTATGGGGCCAGGCTAAAAAATGACTCATAGTTCTCAAAAAATAAAAAATAAAAATAAAAATGCCCAGCTTCAGAAAGTTTAAAGAACTGTACTAGGTTGTGGGAAATGAGAGTTTGTACTCTTAAATGGATACTTTCCTATAGAGATGCTGGCCGCCTTGTGAGCCCATGGCACTATTTGCATCAGCACAAAGTATATGACCTCCATGTCTGTGCCATGGATCTATAGAAAAGTATCTTTGTTTATAGAGAAAACACATGAACAATTTCATCTCAAATGATTTTTTGTAAGTCACTTGCAACTTTTCTTAAATTTTGAAAGTGAGTCTGATGCAGAAGTACAGAGGCCACTAAGACCTCAACAATAAAGCAGCCTTAATACTCACCCACCATGACTCATGGAACTGAGAGGAAGAGGGGGTGGAAAGATTATAAGAGCCATGGTGGAGGAGAATATCCAGAGACATGGCCCCTTCAGTAACAGCATACAAAGAGGAATGGAACTGGGCTGACTCCTAGGCTATCCATAACTCCCTACCCCATGGACTGACCTAGTTTGTCCACCAAGGAGGATATCCAGCTGATTGGGGACAGAGAAGAGGGAAATTGGGGAACTGGGGACACCAAAACATTATTTGCTCATTCAGTGTATGTAAATATGTATAATAAATATATAATTTATAAAAAAAGAAATTAAAAGAGAAAATGATGCTGAGCTCTGAGAATAGCACTTAGCTATTAGACATTGAAGTTTCAGTGAGACTGCCTGAAGGGGAGAAGGGTTCAACAGAAGGGAGAATGAGGGCACAGGAGATGAAGGGGAGGAGGCTACAATCAAATTACATTTTGTTCTTATGTACAACTTGTCAATAAAAAGTTTCATAAAGACGGTTGTTTGGTATAACTATGCCCAGTGGAAGTCTCATTATTCCTTGCATTTATATGTTTCAGATATGTAATAGGTACTTAGAAAAACAACCACCTTATTAATACTAACCTAGAAAATAAATAAAAGATTCAGGTTTACTTACATTTCATAATCTAGTTTACAAGATTACCTTTCAAATATTTCTGACCGTATTCTTTCAAAATCTCATCAGCACTGGTAACTATTTACATAAGCTTAAAATTAAATTTCCCCACTGTGTTTATGAAATTCTCTGGCATAGTTCTGTGTAAATACTGTAATTTATTATAAATTCAGCTGCAGGCAACTAAAATCTAAGGAAATTGGTTAAACATATTGGGTTTTATGAACCACCATAACAAGCACACAGGGCAAAGGGGCTTCCAGATCTGCGTGAGTCAGCGTCTTGTCAGCAAAAGCAGGAGCCAGAGGGTCCATTCATCCTATCAGCCCCTGCCTAGTAAGTTGGCTTATTTCCATAGCTGTGTCCCAAAGGTTTCCATAGCTCCAAGCATTTCCTAAGCACCTGACCATCTATGTGTCCATCAAAAGAACATTCTTTTCATGTGATCCTATTAAGAGTGAAGAAACTTTTTCTCAGAAGAGACTGTAGGAATGGCCTCTTTCTAAAACAGAATTTTTCACAGCCAGCTTTCTTTCTATGAAAATTTCTTTTTTCTACCTAGAATAAGTGAAGGCAAATTACCATAACTAGCTAAAACAAAAAAAAAGGCACTTGAAATGGATGGTAATGTTTCCCCCCTGATTACATGACCATACTAAAGGTGGATATTGTTTTTTTTACAAAATGAATCTCTGCTTAAAAACAAGATGTGACAACAAAGTCTCAGAGTAGTGCCTACTGTTCCCCTCAAAATTTATGATGATGAATTTGTTCCCGAATACTCAAGCACTAAGCAGTGGGACCTTTAAGAGACATTTATTTGGATTATGGAGGCACTCCATAAAGATGTAACTGCTGTTGTTGCTCTAATCACAACAGCTAGGAAATAGAACCAGCCTAGGTGTCCTTCTTCTGATGAATGGATAATGAAGATGTGGTACATTTATACAAGGTAGTTCTGTTCAGCAGTAAAAAATGAAATTATAAAAATTTAAGGGCAATGAATGGATCTGGAAAGGATTATGCTAAGCAAGGTAACTCAGGCAGAGGAACAGATTACTGGGAGGAAGGGTCTAAGCAGGGTCAGGGAAAGGGTTTGAGTAAAAGTGTGTGGAGGGTAAATCAAAATGTAAGATGTTATGAATAAGTCATATGAAAACCTACTTCTTTGGATAATATTGTACCCAGAAGCCATAGATTGTTACTAGAAAATTTCAGTGCCACGTGTGGGATACCTTCCAGTGAGTTGTTGGTTATAGAGGTTCCTGATGCCTCCAAAACAGTACATGCCATTACTGAGGCTCTTAGTTGCCCACCAGAACTATATGGTAAGTCCCTATTGCTGAAGACTGCACATGCTTGAGGTGTAGGTCACTGAGAAATCAAGCAAGATTTCAAGGAGGATAAACCTCCTTCCTGTTGACCAGCTGACAGAAAGCTGGAAAGAGCTATCCTGCATGCAGCCTTTTGGGAGAAATAAGTCATTGATGTCCGTAAGCAACAGTGGAGTCTACAAGCCCTAATATTGTCCAAACAGACCATATGTATGCCAAATAGTGCAAAGAGTGATATGTCTGTTATGGGGAAAACCAGCCATTCTCTCATTGGACTGTTGGGCCACTCCACAGAATACATGTCTGATACTGAAAATCTAATCAAAAGTCTATGCCTGGGGAAATCATGAGCCCTAGGGAAAAGAGAATAATTGATAGAATAATGTTAAGATAAAATTATATTCCTATGAATATATGCTTACACATGCCCCATACACTATAAATGAAATTTTGTTTATTTACTGTAAAGAGGTACACTCAGACCAGAGACATCTACCAAGTAGGTATCAATCTCAAAGGCTATTCAAAAGAACAGAACATTAATTTGGGCATTATTTTTATGATTTTTTTAAAAAACAGTCACATCTAGCTCCAGCTGGCCTTCAACTGCTCAACCTTCTGACTCTACCGCCCATTATGATGAAATATATATATATGAAATCTATCTTAAAATTATCTCATTGTGTTTTAACAGTTATCTATGAATGTTGTTGTACTCAACTTCTTGTTGTTGGCAGAAAGTACCCAACCAAAAGCAGTCCATGGAGGACATGGTTTATTTGGCTTACAGACTCAAGGGGAAACTCCATGATGGCAGGAAAAAATGATGGCATGAGCAGAGGGTGGACATCACCTCCTGGCCAATATCAGGTGGACCACAGCAGCGGAGGATCAAGAATTCAGAACACATAAGTTTATGGGTGACACCAAAATCAAACCACTATGAACAGAACATGTCAAAACTACATATTGCTAAGTCATTAAGATAAAGGCAGCTGACTATTGGCTAATAGTGGTTCTAAATGATTTTCACATGGGCCCTGAAGGTCAGTAAGATTTCTGTTGTGATAAAATATCTGAATAATCAACTCATAGAAGGTTTATTCTAGTGTGTCACCCATGGCGGAATCACAAGCTAAGGAGTTTTAATAACCTAATGACAGTCAGGAAGAAGAGAGAGCAAGAAAGAGAGAGAGAGAGAGAGAGAGAGAGAGAGAGAGAGAGAGAGAGAGAGAGAGAGAGAGAAAAGGTCTGGGTCGAATGTCCCTTCCGAGGATACTTCTCTAAGCCTAACTCCCTGGGTATCACCTCCCCCAAATATTACCAGTAACCAAGAAGTGAGCTCTCATCACATATCCTATTGAAAACTTTCAAGATCCAAACTGTAGCAGCTTATTTACTTATAATATGCCTTCAGAAATTAGTTTATGATTGCAGTTCAAAGCAGCATTATTAAAACATCAAGCTCAGTGGATGCATAATTTGGCAGATTGTTGTATATTAATTAATGGTGAAGTTATTATCTCTGTTCTTGAGTATCCATAATTTAATTTGTCTTATGATGATATATAATTTATTAATATAACAGAAATATTGTATTATTTATTAAGCACCTAGTGGGATGATAATCCAGAATAACTCAATATGAAATAGTACCTATGTGTTTATATTAATACTTTATTGATATATCATTAAAGATAAGAAACCAAGAAAAAAATGTGTCAAAAAGAAGCTAAATCCATCATGAAATGAATCCCCATTCAGTGTGACTCTATGGCTCTGTATAGAAATATATAAGGTCAAATTCATTAATATTTTCTGAATTTCATTATACACCAAACATTTAGTTTCACTAAACAAATGTGACTGAAGGAACATCAAAGATATTTTCAACATGACAGAATTATAGAAAATAAATTGGATCCAACTGACTTCAACTGTAGATCTGTCAAACAGAAGAGTTTTAATGTGTCTTTTCTGCTACAGATTAGTGAGGAATCTGTCTGATCAGTAAAGAATCAAATCCCACAGTTATTATATCAAAGTAATTAGGACTTCAGTGGTGGGTGAAAGTGGAATCAGATGTCTTTTCTGAAAGCTATTAAGTACCTCAAGAATGTTTTTGTAAATCTGGTGCATGGGTTTGTAAACTTATTAAAAGAAATGTTTGTGCTTGTAATGAAGACTGTCAAGCAAAATTTATTAGGGCTTCGATAGAAGATAGTCATAATACTTTCAAAGGGACATGACATACAACTTAACAGACAAGGCCAATGTATGTTAGTAAAAAGCACAAAACTTGTGATAGTCTGGTAAGACATCCACTCCTGGAATGATCCACTGACCCTGAGATCTTCAGATGAACCAGCCTTCATTTTATGTGTATAATTTAGTTAAATTGCTTATACTGCTATGAAGTACTTCTTTATTAATGAGGGATTATTTAGATACCATGTATTAACTAGACAAAAGAGCTTTCATTGTTGTTGTTGCTGCTGCTGAATTTTTAAGGTACTTTTTCTTCACAGCCAAACATGAATAGCTGTGACTGACATGGTTAAGTTTCACCCCCACTCATATTTTTCCTTGGATGCCAGTTAAAGAACAGGCTCACTTCCCAGGCTAGAGGTTATATGATGACATTAACATGACTGGGGATGGGGAGGGGGGCATTGGGGAATTGGGGATAACAACTCATTGTTGGCCCACTAAATAATATCTCATTATTGACAATAAAATTTTTTTAAATATTCACTACTGAGACAGTGCTGCATAACTGTTATGAATAGTAATAGTTTTTTTCTTACTTTTTTCTACTCTTGGTATAGTAGCAGGGACATGAAATAACAAAATCTCTGTATATAACAAATGCTGACTCAACTCATTGGTGTATATGCAGAGGCAACTCCTGTTCCACTGTAAATGTCCATTGTGCTTTCTGATTGGTTCTCAGAGGTCTCCTTAACTAGGCCATCTACTCACAAGACATCCCACTTTAGCATTAAACAGTTACTCAAAGAATTGCTTGGAAGATGGTCTGATTTGAACTCCTCTAAATTAGTCTCAACTCTTACCTCTTAAAGTCAAAGCAAATTGTACAGATTCCCTAGTAATTCTTTGTTAAGACCTTGGTAAATTTTATTTGAGTAGCATTCCTTGGTTTTCACACAAGCAACCAGTAGTGCTAAGGAATCCTCAAAAGTATTTTTGAAAGTCACTGGATTTTTGTGAATCCTTAAAAATGTTGTTACCCTAAGAGGTAAATGGTGTGTGTGGGGGAATAAAAAAATTTAACTGATGGAATATTCTATTTTATAGAAAACCTACTGTAAGTGAATATATTTCTTCAAACACTGACCAAAAATATTAATATGTATACATGCATATAAAGTATATAATCTTACAAAATTAGAGAATTTAAAAATATTTCAAGCTACACTCAAGACATCCTCCAAATGATCTTGATGGAGCCTCATTGCATCATTTTCTAGATTTTAAAATAGTGTTGTCCTCGGCACTGTGAGAAGCAGCTCAAATGTTATCATCTGAATAAGGAAACCTCATCCCCAGCAAATGTCAGGACATGCAATTGTGCACAGTGTTCTATAACAACGCGTTTTCAAATGAATCTCTGTCTGCCTGGGGGAAAAATGTAATTTGCAAAGGAAGAATAAAAATATGTACATGAATCACTGATATTTTGTTACATAATTGGTTAGCAAAACTTCTGTTTGTTTAAAAAAGAATCCCTGTCTGACAGTTAGTGGCTTGTAGAAGAAGGTACATACCTGCTACTTCAGCTTATAACTTTGCAAACATGGTGTGTGCTTGCATTTTCATGATATAGGCAGCGTGATGGAACTGTTATTGGCAGCATTCATCTGTGCCTTATGCAATTATTCAGCTCTCTATTTGGTGTCAAGATTATGGAAGATTGAAATGAACCTATCCAAGTGCTAAGAAAGTCTTACAAAATTCCCGTTTATAAAATATCTCTAATTTATTATTTATGATTCCTATAGGAGTTACATTCTAATTGCTGGGACAAAACACTTAACCAGAAGAAGCTTATTGGAGAAAATATTTATTTGAGGCTAACAGTTTTGAGGGGAGACTTCAGCATGGTGGAGAAAGAATGGCATCCAACTCACAGCATCCCAGATCCTCTGCAGACAGTGAAGTCAGAACAATCTGGCTCCGACACCCAGTGGGCTAGACTAATCACCTCCAGGTCTGCCCCAGCAACTCATCTCTGCCAGCAAGGCTCCACTTCTCAAGGGATCTACCAGAGAGGAAGTAAGTAGGAAGCTTACCCACAAAGACTTGAGGCTATGGGGGACATTTGGCATTCAAACCACAATTCTTATCCAATTTTATGAGTATGTTTAAGTATTCAAAGAGAGTGTTTATTATACATGAGCTCTCCCTTGCACCTTGTTTGGGCTAATGTTCACGGAGCTTTTATGTGTCAACAACTTTTCTCTTTGTTCCCAGCTCTCAACTGCCCTTTCAACCTGTTACCTGTCCTCACACTAGGTAAGCTCTATGTGGAACTTTCAGAGAAATACAGACATCTCCCTAAGCAAACAAGTGATCCTTGGCAATTCTGACTGATTCTTTAAGCCAAAGCCTGTGTTTATTCCATCCTTTTTCATTGTCACCCAGTGTTTCCCTTGGTATTCCTTAACAAAATGGTCGTTTACGTTAACAGTAGGAAAACTATTTCCAAGCTGCCTTGGAAAGTGATTTATCTGTTTCTATGAGGGTGTTGTCATATGTTTTGAAGACTATGACACATTGCTTCCTGAAGGTCTAATGATTTTTAAAAACCCTCAGATGAGAAAACATGTTAACTGTGTATTCATGAAGAAGGAAGGGGAGAGAGACTGATACTGATTCAATCCTGCTTCAATCTGCCTTCCCCTTGGTCCTAGAATGCATTTTTCATTTTGTTTATTTATGTGCACATGCGTGTGGGTAGCATGTATGGTGAGTATGTATGTGTGTGTGGTATATGCACATGTGTGTGCAGATGCATGTGCCAGCTTGCAGAGACTAGAGGAGAAGATCTTATGATCTCCTCTATCAGTTTTCTGCATGTTTCCTTGAGACAGAGTCTCTCACTGAACCTGGTTCTGCTGGTTTTGGTCTAACCAGCTGATCAAGGAACCACAGAAAGTCTTTCCTTTGCTTCCTCCAGGACTTGGGTTGCAGATGTGTTTGGTCAAGCCTAACTTTTTATACAGGTTCTAGGAATCAAACTCAGGCCATCTCAGTCTGTTTCAGGCCCTCTTGCTTGTACAGTAAACACTCTTATCCACAGAGCTATTTCTCCTGCACACATCTTTATGATAGTCTTCTGTTACAACTGCTGAAGCCCCTGAACACTGTTGAGACAGAGGAACAGCCCAAAGGAATGAGTGTTTTGATCCTGGCTGATGTCATCATTATGACCACGCCTCAACCTAAGTCCCCAGGTGATTAGCTGTTCAAGGAGTGTGACCCATCATTATAGCAGAAAGAATTCCTTTCCTATCCTCAAGCACAGGCTGAGGGGTCCCGGGATCCTGGGAAATCAGGATGCTTAGCAGGCTATGGTTCTTCTATGTGTAAGTAATAAGTTTCATACACTAGACCAGAGTGACACTGTAAATCTGATCCTGCAGAAAATACTCATCATCTATCAGTCAGCTCCCAGCTCCTGAACTTGACACAGAGTATTTGCATAGTTAATGAGAAGCTATTGGACTGAGTGCTGCTCCTAAAATACTCAGTGTTTTGTTCTATGCAATGTGTGCATTCAAGTCTTCTCAACATGGAACATCCTCCACTCTTCAGTCCCCACCTCAGCCCAATTGCCAACTGTCCCTCAACCCTCACAGCTAGCTCTGATGTGAACTCTAGCTGCTTGCTTGCTCTAAATTGCAAGGTTTTTGAGGGTACTTGGTACTGGTTCTTGGTACTTATACTCAATCAGAAAATATTTATAAATAAAGCAGTGGATTCACACTTTTCTATTATAAAATTAAACAAAGCTAGTTACATTACTATGACTGTAATTACGATTCCAGTGCAAACTCTGACCATCAACATGGAAACAGGATGATGATATGAATTCATGGTACTGAGCTTCTACGTAAGCTAGGTCCATGGTATCTGCAAATTTCTCCCAAACTTTTTGATGTCTCCTCTACATTCCAGATCATTAAAAACTACTTCAATGATGGCCAACACAATATCTTCAAAAATCATTTCCCCACATGAAGTTTGGATGTTCCTCAAAATTCTACATGGAGATATCTCGCTACTTATTTTCTCAGCAAGGGATAAGAGTAATTTTTCTTTTTCTTCTAAATGCAACTATAGAAAGTATCAATGTTGTTGCTCCTTTCTTTTTTCCAGCTGGGCTCCTCTTGTGGATTTCAAGTTATCAAGTACCCTTCTTCTTTCTCTTTGACTCACTAACTTGAATAAGACAATATCTCTGGGTATTGGGAACTATGATCTTCTAAAATTTGTTTGTAGAATCCAGGCATGACTCTGAAGTATATATATTTTTATTTCCAACACAAAAATTAGTTGCTCTTGGTACCTAATTTGCCTTTCTTTCCATCTCTGTGACAGCATCATCTATATACCTTCCATCAGAGCCCTGGACTCAAGCAGAACATTTTATATTCTTACAAGTTTGGTTAGTCATATGCTTAGCTGACAAGTTCAAGTTATTAAACAGTAAATTGACATACATAATGAGAGCCCAGGTTTTCTCTTATAAGTATCCCATGATACCATATGTGCTTTAGTCCACTTGTCTTTGCTAACAACTCTTTCCTCTTTTTAAGGTCTTTGTTTACAGTCATCTGCTAAGTTCAGCCGCAAACAAGAATATCCTACCAAGAGAAACTTGTGTATGGTAGTACTAGAAAGCAGTAATTTCACTTTCATGTCAAGTTTGCATATGTTGGTATGCGTATTGTATCAGGAGAAAGAAGGCCTTTAGGTATGTATCTCTCTCTCTGTCTGTCTCTCCTGTGTCAGCCCTTTCCCAGCTCCCTGACTGGCAGATTGCCTCATCTGTGCTGTTGTCTGGGAACATCGTTGGCTTCTCACAGGAATCTAAAAATGGACCATGTTGTCATGCTAATAAAAACATGACAAATTATGAAGCAATCAGTGTCACACCAGAACATAATGTATTCAGGCAGACCAGGCAGTGATAGGACCTATTACACAAGGGAACCCTTTAAGGAGTTTTGCTCAAATATCACAGGATATTGAAACCATCAGGGAAGATGAGTTTCATAAAAGTCCCTCCAGCCCTGGCAACTACACACTCAGAATTGAGCTTCAGGTGTGAAAGCAGGAGCCTAAGTTTTCATAAGTAACTCGGGAGATTCTGAAGTAGGTGGTGGCCAACATCACAAAGGAAATCCTGCCTTGCTGGTATCTTGACAAAATACAGAAACCTTTGGGGATGCTACATGTCAGAGGTAGGGATCACTGGCGTGCACCTAAATGCTAATACCCTGCTCTCTGAAAAACATCAACATGTGGCTTGTAGTGATACCAATCTCCAAAGCATAAACACTTACTGTGAGCAACAGCTCACAATCCAGATGCTATTGCTGAGTGTGGCAGTTACCTTCTTGTTGCTGGGACAAACACCTGAGCAGAAGCAGCTTATGAGAGAAAAGGGTTTATTTTGCAGGTGTGGAGATTCCAAGGGTGGCTTCATCATGGCAAAAATGCTGACTCACTCCATCATACATCCATAGCAGAAAGACAGAGAGAGAGTGGCCAGAGGTCAATCTGCTCAGAACATACCTTAGGGCTGGACTCAAGATTCATCCTCAGTGACATATCTCCTCCAGCAGGGCTCTGCCTGCTAGAGATTTAGGTTGGAAGCTTAATGTTAATAAAAATACCTGAGGCTATGGGGAACCTTGAGTATGGAGTTAGTGAGGGCATATTAAATTGTTCTTCTGAGCGACCCTGAGTCAGCACACCATGGTTGGGCACAGGCACAACTTCCACACTGAGATACTTTGCAATAAAAATGAATCCAGGAACTTCTAATCAATTTTAAAATGTTATGGAAGTCACCAATCTCAGTAGAGAAAACGATATATGTAAATGAAGTGTGGAAATCATGTCTTATAACCTAAGCAAAAATACCTTATTTTTTGGCTTCAGCTTTCCTTTTATACTTTTCATTTTTCAGTGATAGGCTTCATTATGAGACTGAGGGTGCTTTCACAGGTCACAAGACAAGTTTTCCTGTCATGTGTCTGAAACACTGTCTTAGTTTAGGGTTGGAGAATTTGTCTGAAATTTAGGAAGCAGGCCAAGGTGTTGGATGGAATTGTTAACTCAAAATTCTAGAAGTATTGCTAGGGAGATGACGCAGTTGTTACAGGCTCTTTCTTAGAAAGCCTGCCATCCTGGGTTCAATGCTCCGTCCACTACCCATGTAAAGCCAGGTGCACAGCATGGCACATGCATCTGCTCATTTACAGTGGCAAGAGGCCTCTCTAAGTGCCCGTTCTCTCACCTTCTCTATCTCTCTTGCAGTCTCTCTCTCTAAGATAAATTTTAAAAGCTTTAAATTTTCTTTAGAAATACAAAGGATAATGCGCATATCTTTGATAGAGGCCCAAGTGACTTCCAAGTTTAAGGTTTATTCTCCTTAAGGCAAGTCGGGTTTGTATGTATCTAAGGTTGCTATCCTAAAGTTGATTAAATTTCTCTTAAATATCCAATTTCTGAAATATCTTGGTTGATAATAACATTATAGGAGATCACTCATAGTTAATCAATTTGTGAAAACCTCTGATATGAATTTGATATTTTCATGGTAGTCATGATCTTACCATTTTGAAAATTGTACCAAAACATGAGAAACTTCATGGCCAGCCCGAGGAAGCACTCCAAAATCTGCATTACTTGTTGTTTTGATCTCTCTCCACCTGTGTGAAACTAATGTGGGAAAAGACACAACAAATAAAACATGACACTCAGTGTTCCATTTTTTTCTTCCCAACATGCCCCTGGCAGCAGGAGCAGGGGCATGGGAAGGGTGAGTACAATGAAATATCAATGCCCACTCTATGTTTTTTGGCTCTGTGGATGCTAATATATGACTAAAGCAGAGTATTCCATGGTGGGACACTTCTTTGGTCTTCAAATGTTCTCTGCTAAGCCCACTCTCCTCTGGGCTCTTAGTCCAACATTAAACCATTAAGCCTCTTTCCTTTGGATGGCCACTGGATATTCCCCCTCAGCCTTTGGGCACCCAGCCATAATCCTCTGGCCACTGTAGTGTCTCCGTTGCACTGGGAATCTCTGCAGGAAAGATCACCAGCTTGAGCCTGGGAAATGGCAGGCTTCTGCTCTGATGTGCTGGGTGTGGGGATCCTACTATAACAGCACATTCTGGACTCATAAAAGAGCAATGGTTATCTTTCTAGGCCTCGAGACATTCTAAGCTGGAGACAGACCACATTACACATAAAATTATCAGACATGAGCCAAGGTCCTATTTCCTGCCTCCCTCACCGTTTCAAAGCCCTGTGGATGATGTGCTAAAAACCCCACTCATGAGCTTGGGGTCTGGAAGCAGCACATAGAGGAGACAGAAGAGATAAGGGGGCTCCAGAGGAATCTCCTGGCCAGAGTTCACCAGCAGAGACCAGCTTGCTCCAACAGGAGCTCCCATCAAGAGCTCATATTTGGTCATTGAATTCTACTTACAGTACTTTGTATAGTATGGAGTCTGGAGGCCCATACTTTATCTGGTCATTGAATTCTACTTATTATACTTTGTGTAGTATGGAGTCTGGAGGGGTATACTTCTGTGTGGGGAAGTGTCATGGTTTGATCCAGGTGTCCCCCACAAACGAATGTGTTCTGATAGATCGATCCTCAGCTGATGGCATTTTGGGAATTAGAACCTCACTAGAACTGTGTTGTTGGGGCGGGCTTATGGGGGTTATAAGCCAGCTTCCCCTTGCCAGTGTTTGGCACACCTTCCTGCCGCTGTTTGCAGTGCTGTGGCAGAGGTGATGTCCAGCCCTCTGCTCATGCCATCGTTTTCCCTGCCAGAATGGAGTCTCCCCTCGAGTCCGTAAGCCAAATAAACCCATTCCTCCACAAGCTGCCTTTGCTTGGGTTCTTTCTGCGCAGCAACTAGAAAGCTGACCACAACAGGAAGTTTTATACTCGCTTGGAGTGATGGTTTGATCCAGGTGTCCCCCACAAACAGATGTTTTCTGAATGCTTGATCCCCAGCTGATGGCAGTTTTGGAACTGGAACCTTGTTGGAAGTATGTTGTTGGGGGCAGGTTTATGGGGTTTATAGCCAGCTCCCCCTTTCCAGTGTTTGGCACACTCCTGCTGATGCTGTCCACCTTATGTTGGCCAGGAGGTGATGCCCACCTTCTGCTCATGCCATTGTTTTCCCTGCCATCATGGAGCTTCCCCTCAATTCCATAAGCCAAAATAAATCCATTCCTCCACAAGCTGGTTTTGTTGGGCTCTTTTTAGTACAGCAACAAGAAAGCTGACTGCAACTCTTGAGCATCCTGATAGCTGTTTGTATTAGCTCTACAATGAAAGGACAGAGGTACAACATTCTAACACCTCACACACATATGCACCTGTTCACCACCATGGACCACAAGTACTAGGACCTCACCAGTAAGCATAGCATGAATTGGACTGGAGATGCTGCCCACTCACACTAGGTAGAGACATTGCTGTCAAGATAAATGAAATTTTGAGTACTTCAACTCAAGACTATCAACTTCATGACATTTCCATCAATTTCCCCCTACATTTAGCATGCTCTAGAAATCGATCACTTTAATCTCTAGCTGTTCACAACTTCCCATTTTCCATGTGACTTGATTCTCCTTTCTATTGCAGGGTGTCATTGTTATTTTCCTGTACTCAGAGGTTTTCAGTAGATCTGTCACAATACACCTTTGACTAGTCTCTAAAAATGTCTCCAACTACAATGTGCCAGCACTGAGGATGCACAGATGAGTCAAAGTGGCATGTGCTTTCAAGGAATTCAGAGATGAAATGCCCGGTGGAAAGGTGTTACAAGTTCATCCAACTAGTAACCAAACATACAGACACAGATGAATGAGCAAGTCAAAAATCCTACAATCCAAAGCAGAAGTCCAGAGACTCTTAAGACCTCAACAGTAAAGCAGACCTAAAACTCACCCACCATGACTCAGGGATCTGAGGGGAAGAAGGGGCAGAAAGATTGTAAGAGCCATGGTCGGGGAGAATACCCCCTGAGCAATAACACAAAGAAAAAAAATACTGGCTATCTCTTGTACAATTCATAACCCCCTATCCTATGGACTGATCCAGCAAGTCCACTGAGGAGGGCCCCCAGTGGGTTGGGGACAGGGAGGAGAGAAATGCAAAGTATCTAATTATTGACAATAAATACAGAAAAATAAATTTAGATATGATTGTTTTAAAAATCCAGGATCTGAACTTAACTCAGTAGGACACATGCAAAATTCTATATAAAATGAAAAAGATCTGGCTGTGTTAAAAGATGCATCATGCATCATACAAAACCAGGTAAGAAGTCAGCATTTATTACCATACATTGAAAAATTAAATTTGAATTTTCATGTTTTACTAGTTAAATTAATTGTAAAATAATGACATTTATATAATTATATTATTAAATATATGTTTAGTGAATATTTTATATTATACACCCAAATTACATACACCTTTTGGATGCTCTCTGTGGAAAATAAAGTAGTGGAAATAATTTTTATTCACCCAAATAAGGCTTAATGAAGGCAGCTTCTCTGCCATACAGTGATCCTATCTCCTGCCTCTGTGAATGGACAAGCCTGCTGCTCCAGAGCATTATGAGGTGGGCTGGGTACTGCTTCAATATTCATTCCATAATTTTTTTAAATGGGGAAATTCACACACTAAAAAAACTACATTAAATGCAGAGAAGGAAAGTTTCATCCTGGTAGGAAAAGCATAGCACAAGTATGAAGCTGGCTCACATCTTGTCGTGTATCTGGGTGCATGTAGACTAAGTACTGGGCTTGAAACCAGGTTAATAAACCTCTAGGTTCATTCCCTCCACCCCCAGTGACACACCTTATCCAACAAGGCTCCACCTCTCAAAACTCTACCACTTGGTAATTGATTTTGAGTCTTTATCACAAACACCTGGTAATATGGAGAATATTTCACATCCAAACGAGCCCAATAGATTTCCATGTGCTACTCTATATACACATATATATGTTCAAAACCAAGTTATTTGGAATTTTCTACTACAATAAGTCTTGCTTGGCTTCTTCCTCCCCTTCTGTCACATAGACACAAACATGTTCACCATGTGAGGGGTGGAAATATTAATCAACTTTATTCTGATTTCCCAAAGCACACCTGTATCAAAACAGCATATTGTATGACATATATATTTGTCAATGATAATTAGATACATCTGGAAAAAATAAACTGAAATATACCAAGAATTTTGAATGAATATGAATCAGCTTAAACATGTCAAGAAGTTGTATTAGTATGTCTAAGGTCAGAGAGCTTTAGATGAAAGAAAATTCCACTGGAATCACCTGGAATGTGCTAGACCAAAAGAGTATTAGGGAAGACACAAGCATTAGGAATTTCCCCATGTTTGAAATTTCAAGAATAAAAATTCACAATTTCTCCTCAGGTGATGGATAGGCTTACATTTATCTTACTTCCTAGTACAAATTGCATCTTGTTGCATTGCATTTTAATGTGATTGTTTGCTTTTTAGTACATTTTAATTTCTCATTGTAGCTTTCATCCATGAAGTATTTCTAGTCTGTTGAATACTTATACAAAACTTTACAAATACCCACCTTCAAAACAAAACTCTTTTTTATACAATCTACCATATAAATTATTGTTATTAAAGAATGTATACATATATTTCAAGTTATAAGACATCTAAATACCAATAAAGTTATAAAATAGAAACGAATTAATAATAATGAAAACCCAGTCAAAAATGGGCTGCGGGACTGGAGAGATTGCTCAGTGGTTAAGACACTTGCCTCCAGTGCCTAAGGCCCCGGGTTCAATTCCCCAGGACCCACATAAGCCAGACCCACAAGGTGGTGAGCCTGGTGTTCTCTCTCTCTCTGTATCTCTCTCTCTCTCTCTCTCTCTCTCTCTCTCTCTCTCTGTATATCTCTGCTTGAAAATGAATAAATAAAAATATCTTTAAAAATGGGCTGTGGAACTGAACAGTGAGTTCTCAAAAGGAGAACTACAAATGGCTAATAACTATTTTTAAAATGTTCAGCATGTTTAGCCATCAGGAAATGCAAATTAAAAGTACTTTAAGATTTCCTCTCAGTCCAGTCAAAATGGATATTACCAAGAAACCAAACGACAACAAATGGCAAGCTTACAAAGAAAACGAGGGTCCATTATGATAAAACCTGAATGAAATTACATCAGAGTTCTCACCTTCAACAGTGTGTAGGAGAATAGATTTTTTTTAACATTTCATTGAAAGCAAGGTGTTTTCCAACATTCTACTATATAATAATGCAGTTTGTATTTAAAATAATTACTAGATGTGTGAACAATAAAAACCATACCATTTCAGACTGCACAGCACCATCTAATGTTCCTGCTTCAACCAAAGTGTAGGGCGGATATGATACGTTTCTGAGGTTGCATTCTAGGTCAAGTTATAGCCTCACCTGGGCCTTCTTCCTGACTTAAGGTGTACATTTTGGCTTACTAGCTCACCAAAGGAAAGCCCATATGTACTGACAGACTGAGAAGCATTACAGGGAGACCAAGATGGGAATGGGTTTATTTTAGCGAGACTTATAACTTTATTTAATTGTTTCAATTAAGTAAACTATGAGTGGATTCATTGGGATCCCACAAAGTTCTAAAGAACATCATGCCATCTGGGAATGAAAGAGATAGCATTAGTATAAAATATAAGTTTTGTGATCCCCAAGTATCTATGGAATAGAAACATGTAAATCTCTATATATTTCAAAAGCAAGTATCCAGAGGCACGCAGAAGAGCCAAGCATGATTACTTCCAGACATCCACTCAGCCTCGTCTAGCTTGATGTGCCCAAAGCACTTAGACTCATCTACAAACAGAAAACCATCTAGAACAAAGCTACCTTTTGACTAAACTTTGAATAGATCATGCACTTCTTTAGATAGTATACTAAATGGGCAAAACAGAATGGCTCTATAGATATTCTTTTGCAATATCATAACATAAAATCATTTTAGATCAAGTCAGGGACTGCCTGAAAATACAAATACAGAAATGGCTCAGGGGAATGAGAATTAGAAAAAAAAATGATTCAAGGGCACAATGACTATAAAACTATGAGTGAAGATATTTGAGTTAGTTGAGATAAAAATATTATCTTACATTAGGAAAGATATCCAAGTTTTTCTAAGATGAATGACTTTATAAAGAAGTCTAGAATTAATATAAAGAAGTCTAGAATTAATATAAGCCATAGAAATATGGAATGTTTTCAGCTACTAGAAGGTCTAAAGATATTTTAAGATGTTTTTATTGATTTGTTGACATGGTATATTACCTTCATGAATTAGCTACAACCAAGCCATCCTCACATTCCTGAAATGAACCCTTTTGACTGTGTTTTGTTGATTTAAATGATATTTAAATGAGTGTGTGTGTGTGCTGTTTAATAAAACATCAAAATGTTTATAAAAGAAGCTAAGCTATTTTATAGTGTCACCAGCTCTGGATAGCAAATCTGTGTGTTCTGCATTTGAATTATAATTCTTATTGTCAGTTTTAGGGTTTTTTATGTAATTTTATCTTTTCTGTTAGACAAACAGTTCTTGTACCATAATGTTATTAATTAGTGACTTACTGATGACCAGTGAAGTTGAACATCTTTTCCTACCCTCATTTGTAACCCACATTTCTTCTTTTGTTAAATAAATGTTCAAACATATTAACTTCTTTTTCAATTGGCATCTGGTTTCCCATTGAGCTTTGGAACTTCTCTATAAATGATGAGTAAATGTCTTTTGACAGATATTTGATTTACAATCTTTTTTAAGAGGCTGAGTCTTGTTTATCATTATCTTAATAATATCTTTCAAAGACAGATGTTTTTAATTTTGGTGAAGTACCCAGCATAACTAATGTTGACTGAGAAATAATGCAAAATGGGAACCATGAAGCTCAGACATGAAAAATAGCCCTATGTCACTTGACATCCAAGTCTGCTGTGCCTCCCGGATGAACTCAGACCAACAGCCAAGGAATTGTTCAGTTTTCCTTAATATGAACCTCAATATGAACTTTGAGTGGCATTCACAGGTCTAATTAAGGGATTCACAGGTCTAGTGAAGATATGGGCTTCACCATTTTGGAACTTAATTCAGAATACCCATCTGTATACCACCTTGAAATTATATAGAAGACAGAAAACATTGAAATTATTCTAATATCACCTTGTAAATCATAGGCAGTGTACTCTCTTGGGATGGGAGCAAAAGACTTTAAATCACTTAGATATAAAATGTTATAGATACCAAATATGTAAAAAAAACTTAAAATACAAAATAATTCTCAGGAGCTGACATATTAGAAAGTAATTTCATTCTCAGTTTTCATAGAAACCTATTTTTCTACTAAATAAAAATCTTTTTGCTTAACTGCATACTTTGATGCCATATCAGTTTAGAAATAGCAGTTCAAAGGTACATATCTCTCCCTTCATAGGAACTATCCCATGAGACTAGAGCAACAAGTATCAAGATAATAGTTCTAAGACATTTCAGACCATTTCTACAAGTTATTTATCCCAGAGACCTGGGATATTATACACGAGTACTTTTCCAGAGTTTGAAGGAAGGGATTTTTGAATCATAATTTACTAAGTAATATTAACAAGGACAGAAAGCTAAATGAGATAAGGAGGGAGAAGGGTTCTGGAGCTCCCTCAGAGACCTTAGTGCACTGACCACATGCAGGACAGGAGGAAGAGGCATCAGTCCCAAAACCTTAAGTATCTCCAGGGAACCTGCCGTGAATCCATAAAGTCATGATCGCAGCCAAGAAACTTACTAACATGCACCCTCCTTGATTCAGAAAACAGTTTTGTCTTTGGGAAGGGAGCCCCAGGAAGTGTGGGTTACTGAGAAAGCTGAAGAAATCAGTGAATATTGAGTGCATGCTGCTTCTAGACTATGTGTGCTCCTCATCCTTCCCACAAGATAATGAATAATCTTAATAACTATCCTCACAACACACCTGTTCTAAGACCTGCCCTGCTGTTGCTGACACGCAGCATTTGAGCTATGTGAACACATGACTCAGAATTTTAAGCAACTTACTAAATCCATATAATCATAAACTTTGGAAGATACAACAGCTATCAATATAATCATAAACTTTGGAGAGGGGAGGGCAGCGGGGAATTGGCGATAACAACTCATTGTTTGCCCACTAAATGTTGTAACTCATTATGGACAATAAATTTAAAAAAATAATAATGAAAAAAAAAACTTTGGAAGATACTATAGCTATCAAACATGTTTTTAAGTGTTCTGTAAGTTGACAAATCACAGTAAAAAATTGCCTTCTAGTTTAAGGAGTCATCTGCAGTAAAGCTATGAAAATCTCCAGAGTACAGACTAAAACAAGAACCAAAGACAAGCAGGAAGGAGAAGGCAATACTTCCCCAGGTGATCCATGTGCATTTCAAAGAGAAAAGGACACATAGAAGATAAGGAATCTTCAGACCAAACTGTCCCTCACTAAGGAAAGATAGTGAGCCCAGACACATCTTCATTATACTTCACACTGCCTACAATAGGAAGAAGTCATAAGAGTTCCAAAAGATTAAAGTCACTGAAAGAAAAAGAAGTTAGTCTTATCAATAGTTTTGCTCAGCTCCTAAAGAGGGCAGGTCTACCCTTCTAACTGAGAAAGACTGGGGAAAATCTCAGAAGACTTCAAGGCATTTTCTGATCTTCAAGCAGGGGAAACACAACCCAGTGTGCCTTGGAGTTGTCCACATTGTGCGTCAAAATACCTGAGGAGAAGCAATGTAAGGCTTCAGTCCATCATGGTGGGGTGACATGGGAATAAGGGCATAAAGCAGCTGGTCACTTATCTAAAGTTGAGAGAGAGAGAGAGAGAGAGAGAGAGAGAGAGAGAGAGAGAGAGAGAGAGAGAGAGAGAGGAATGCTGGTGCTAAGCTCACTTTCTCCTTTTTAAAACAGTCCAGAACCTCCAATTCATGGAATGATGCTGCCCATAGTCAGGCTGTACCTTCCATCTCAATTATTTCTATCTAGAATCTTCCTCTCAAGCCCAGAGATTTCTCTCCTAAGTAATTCAAGATCCTGCCTTGTTAACAATCACAGTTAACCATCAAACCTAGATTAAAATATCTGTGTAGATTTGTGCTCAATAACACTAAATGGATCATTTATTCTTATCACTGTGATTATAATTAATGTTAGATTAAAAATCATTACTAATGAGTGTTTTTAAACCATTATTGCTTGACTCCAGGTTGAACCAGAAATAACTTAAAAGTGTCATTGATAATTTTTGCTCAAACTTTCAACTTTCCTAGGAGTTCTATACAGCCACCTACATTCAATTCAACGTATTTAAATCTCAACATTTTTGATAAAATTAGTGGAATAATTTAAAATTATAGTTGATATTGGCGCTTGATACTTTTGAGTGTGACATTTCTGTCATAGGAACTCAGAGCCTCACATATCCCCAAGTACAGCATTGCTCCTATGGAAACAATGGCCAGTGAGTGATTATTCTTGTCTACTCATGAAGAAACTCATCCTGAAATGGGTGCTGTGGAGCTAGCTCAGTGTTGAAAGATGCTTGATTACAAGCCTGCCGACTTGAGTTGGTCCCTCCCCAACACCCATGCACATGCAAAGAGCTGCATGTGTCTGTAATCTCTGAGTGCCAATGGAGGGGAGAGGCAGAGCCAAGGGAGTCTGGAAACTAATGGGCCAGCTGCTCCAGCACATTTATGGTGAAATAAAGACAGACCCTGTCTTAAGAAAAAGGAAGGAGAGGACAGACACCTTGAGGTTGTCCTCTGACAGCACACATGCACCATGAAATGCACACACCCTTATGCACCCAGATATGCATACATAGACACACATAAATTTAAGAAAGGATCCTGAAATGAGAAAATATTATTCTGTGCCAAATCCTAATCATGCAGCTATAAGTTGGGAAAGTAAGGAAAGGGTGGCATGCATTTTTATGTTTTGTAAACTGTGGTGAAGTAACATGTTTCTATGTAATACTTTGTTTTCTTCCTAATCAGCCATTTAACTCAGCAGTCAGGGAAGTAAGGAGTGTCAACCCCTCACTTTTCACTGGTCAGGGGTTTCTGGCTCTCCTTTCTGTGTTTTCTCTTTCATGTCATGAAAGTCCAGAGTTACTTCTGGACCCCACAGTCATGTCTACAGAGCCAACAAGCAAAATGTGAGAGCCTTGAGGGGCTTTGTGAATATGTGCAGATGCATTCCTTGGTCTCCTTGTGCCCACAATTCCTCACATTCAGTGTGGATGTTGATTTGATTTGCCCATAACTCCTAGGAACTCTAAGCCTGGTCAGTGCAGAGAGACTTTTGTCAAGGGAGAAGGTGACCTGCTCCTGGTTCTTTCTCCCTCTTGGAGCCCAGGAGTGGCTTCAGGCTGCAATATTTGGCATTGTAAAGAAAGAAAGCTAGCCTAGGGTTCTTTCAGCTATTCAGTTAGCTTCTGGAGCTCCCGTGTGTCTCTGAGAAATTCCAAGGCACTTCCACTTTAACTTACCAAATGCATTTCTTAAAAATTAGTCTATGCAGGAACAGAGGATGCACTTCCAGGCTTCTTTGTTAATAGGGAAGCAGCGAACAGGAAGCAAGCAATGTATGTCCAATATACTCTGAATAGGTTTTCAACTATAGCTAATGGGAGAGTTTGAAATAAATATTTGTGTGATTAGGTCTTCCTACAAGGCTTCTTCTTTCCAGTTTCAACATATGATTGGAGTGTGAAAAAGAATTTTGTTTCAGCCCAGCTGCCAAAAGCATGATTCCAGCTGCATGGTGGGGCCTCCTGGAACCTAATCCCTGCTTCTAACTCTAGTTCCACTGGTTGGCCCTCTCCAGATTCCCCACCTTAAAGCAGCCTTCAATTGATAATATTCTAAATGGTGCCATTAGCTGCGGTAAGTGAAGTATAAATCAGGGCACAGAAGCTTTCCATCACATGCTCAGAGACTGTAGAATGTTGCCAGTTCCTTAGGTCAGCTGTTAAATTTACAATAGTAGAAAGCCCACTACATCATAAGTTTGTGAAAGGAAAATAAGGTCTGTTCTGCTATGACTTCGAAAACCTTGAAACTGTCTTAAGCAGATGTGATTCCATGATTGTGTAACAAAGCTTACCATTCTGTCTCTAGGGAAAGCCTAGCATAGAAGAAGAACAAATGCTACAGGAGAGCAAACTAAAGACCACTGAGCAACATTGCTGATTTTGCCTTTGGAACTTAAATCTCTCTGACACTCTTCAGATCTTCCTTCAGTTATTTCCTCCCTCCCTCACTTCCTGGTAAGACAGGAAATTTTTTAAGTAAATACTCTCTGGAGAGCTTCTGCCCACAGTGCAGGGCCTGTCTGCTGGCAGGCTGGAAGCTCCTGAGTATACATTGGGGAATCACAGGGAGTCCACTTACTGAGGAGACATGGCACCCACCCAAGTCTGAGGAAACACAGACTGAAGTCTTCAGTCTCTGTTTGCCATCAGCACCATCTGGTCACAAAGGAGAGTGTCTGTGATGTGTGCACATGTACACAGGTTGTGTGGCATGTGGATGTGTGGACATTGTGTGGGTTCTGTGTAGTAGGAGTGGTATTTAGGTATATGTGTGGCGTGTACATTAATAATTATGGATTGTGTGTGGATATGTGTGGTATACCAATATGTTTCTGCATTTATATATTCGTGTGCGTATTATGTACACATATGGAAAGTTGTGCGTGTATTGTGTGTGCATGTATGTATGGCATGTATGTGTACATGTACACGTGTGTTAGACATATATGTGTAGTGGTATTGTGTATGCTGTAGTTGTGGGTATGCTGTGTGTATCTATGTGATGTATTTGTGTTTCAGAGTATCTTTGTGTATGTGAGCAGTGTGTATATATGTTTAGTATGTATGCATATATTGGTGTATAGTGTGTTGGATGTGTGGGTTCATTATGTGAATTTATGTGTGTGTCTGTATCCTCTGTGGTCATTCTGCATATGTGTAAGGTATGCCCATAGCATGAATCACATGTGCAGTGTATGTGCTATGTGACTAGATGTGTGTGCACTGAGGATTGTGTTTGTAAAGTTGGGTGTGCATTGTGTGTGAGAGATGGAGGAAGGGAGGAACCCTGGAGTGTGAGAACAGGAACAGGGGAGCTTCACTCTCTCCAGTGGCCAAGCCCTTGCCTCCAACAACTGAAAACAGATTTTAGGGTTTAGGAGAAACTTAGGTCCATTCCAGAAACAATGAAAACTATTTCTAAATGTTTTTTTAAAAAATTAAAAATAGATAACCTATGATACTCAGCATATTGTTGTGTTAATATATATAATTCTAAGCCAATAAAAACGTTAAAAATTAAAATAATTTCCTTTTCCCAATAAAAACAAACACACTGTTTGCTACTGCAGTTCAGATGGCAGCTGTAATGTGTTCTTTGTTACTGTAACTCTCCCAGAATCCTTCAGTGACCATGAGGTGTTTTCTTACTACAGAGAATACAGACTCAGACAGCCTAGGTAATGTGCCCCATGTTCCCAGCCTCTCCAGGCTCCTGTTGGCTCCTCTCCTGTGCCTTGCAATGTCCCTCTTAGATAGGAAGCTCAGCTCTGAGCCATTAACACAACTTTCTATGCCCACTTTCCCATATGAGGGCTGCGCAGACCACCTCCCCTGCAGCAGGTGGGAAGCACAGTACTTTGTCTGTGGCTGTCCAGGGACTGGGCAGAAACAGCAGTGGTGTGGAGTCTTACATCTGAGCAGTGGTTGCTGTTCTTTCTGTTCATTGTATCCACAACAGAGAAGGGAACTTGGTGATGCTCAGCCTGGCACTGGATGCTCAAGCCCATCACTGAAGATACCAGAAATGTATTTCTGCAGAAATGTCTTTCATTTATCTGGTGGCAAATTGCATCTGGACAGTCAGTCATTTCTGATGGTCTGGAGATGAGATGATGAAGCACATTTAAGTCTCTCATGGTTCCCTTCAGAGATGGAACAAACAAGGAAGCTCTTTCAGGGTCCTCCACTCCAGTTCTTATTTAACCTGAGCCGCATTACACGAGATAGAAGGTTGGTAGAGGAGAGCATTGAAGCATGCCATGGTCATATCCATGACAGACTCTTTGCTGCCACCTTGCCTTTGCTGCTTACAGCAGCTCTGAAGGACAGTGTTGACTCCAATCTGCAGATCAGGGAACTAAAGCCTGTAAGAACAAATCACCCACTCAGAGATAATACATGGCACAGAAAATAAGTGGGTAGCAGGAATTTGAGTCCAGGCTGTGGTTTCTAAAGATCATTAAACATTTTTTTTTAAATTACAAGGTTGTGTACCATTCTAGAAAACACGCTTCAATCACCATTGGTATAGAAGGACCCCAAGGTACCAGTTACCAGTCCACCCATATCATGAGCAAGCCAACCTAAAACAACAACTGTAACAATGGCACATGTAATACCAAGCTCACTCTTGTCTAAGTAAAGAAGTTCATTGCCGAGCAGTCAGCATTTCTATGCGGATTCCATGGCCATTAGGTATCCAGACTCTATATCCTACCATTGTTCCCCTTGTAAAACGAGACCCTTGATGCTTAGTAAATCAGCAGCAAAAGCTTCAGCAGAAACAATGGGATCTGCAGGGTTCCCTCACTTTAGAGAAAACAGTGCATAAAAATTTGAGTGATTTAGCTGGTGAAATTTTAATAATTAAATCTACAATTGTAAAGACTTATTTTGGGGAGAAACAACAAGGTTTAGAGTAAGTGGTATAAATTTGCATGCTTGTTCAACAATCCCTCTACTGAGTATACGATGTATCCAAGAGCAAATTAAATCAATATGTTGAAGCGATACCTCTTGCTAACTGTAGCACAAATCACATTATTAGTCAAAATAGCCAAGATAGGGAATCAACCTCTGTCCATTGATGGATGAATGAAGAAAGGAAATGTGGTATATATATACACAACAGAACAATATTTAGCCTTAACACAGAAGGAGATCACATCATTTGAAATAACACAGATAGACACAAAGACATACTAAGTGAAATAAATGATGCAGAGAAAGACAAATATTGCATGATCTTGCATACATATGGGATTTAAAAACTGAATTCATATGACAAAGAGTGCAACACTGGATGCTGGGGCCCAGAAGGTAGTGAGCTTGAGGGTCAGCTGCATACCACTATGAGTACACTTAAAAGCAATGTTTCATATTTTTGAAAACTTGCTGACAGTGTAGATTTTAACTGTTCTCAGCATAAAAACAATAAGAATGTGAAGCTGTGCATAGTTTAATGAATCTGACTTTAATATTCCACAATATTTCAAAGTGATATGCTCTACATAACAAATAGATACATACATATACATTGTGCATTAAAAATGAAATATAAATACAATTTGTTTTAATTGATACTCCTTCCATATACCTCCAAAATAAAATAAATGCATGTATTTACTACAGAAAAAAATAGAAATGTGTGTATATTTTAAGAAGTTGGTAGGAAAGGAGCACTTGAAGCCTGAACTACACTGAATGAAGGGGATCAAGAAGGTACAATGGAACCAATGGAAGAAAAACAAATAGAAAAGTCACCAAAGCAATCATTGGTTCTTTGACAAGATTTAAAAATGGATAGGCTGCTGTTGCCAAATTATCTGACATACACAGTTTAAGAGTGAGGCAACATTCATGGTTGTGGGTCATGTGTCAGGGTCTCTTCTCTTCCCATGACTGTGGACCAGAAAGCAGAGAAAACTAGGCTGTAACCAGAGCCAGGCTACAGTTTCAGACGCCCACCCACCCCCTCTCACCAGC
>PVHP010014437.1:0-39059 GCA_004024765.1 Zapus hudsonius | reverse complement strand
AGTGATGAGAACAGGATGGTACTGCAAACGTTTGGCTTAGGCAGTCTCTCTCCTGACTGGTATGCTACCTGGGCATTCCTCTAAAGAATGAGACAGTCTTGAAAAGATAACATTTTCTCTGACCAATCAAATTTCATTTGAAATGACATTTTGGAAGGTCACATGGATTGAAACTTCACAGTTTATATTCAATTAACAGCTAACAAATCAAAAAGGTTTAAAATGACAAGAAAAAGTCATTCTTCATAGTCAAAAGGTGAGTTCCCTGTGGCAAATTCTATTTCCTAAAAATTCTGGTCTTCTGTAGCATAACTTGTCCAAAATCTCAGCAGGAGGAAGAATCTTGTTTCCACGTCTTAGAAAAGTGTCCACCATAACTACTTTGACCAATGGCATATGGTAGAAGGCTGGCTGGGCCAATTCCAGGTTTTGCTTAGCTTGTGTATTAGTGTAACGAATACTCACTCCCTCTCAGAACCCCCAGGTTCCATGGAATATTTCAGGTGACAGTGCATGCTGAGCTCATCTCTCCAGTTGAGCCCATGAGGTATTTCGAACTTTGTAGCCCCTTCAGGTGAATGTAGCCCCCGACATACCTGAGACTGAATTGCGTGAGGCACAGGTGAGGGCCATCCCTGAATCCAAAGCAAAGAGCCATGAGAAATACTATAAGATGTGGTTTCAACCTTCTACGTTTGGGGGCGGTTTGCTATACAGCAAGAGGACCTTAGTGATTGATATCCCTCACAAATACCAAATCACGTTGTGGATGCCATGCTGAGTGGAGAAGACACGGCAAATCTCATTGTCACAGGCACTTAAGGCATAAGAAGAGACAGGTCTGTAGTAAGATAAACAATCCTCTGTCAGTGTCTCCATCCCATGCCACCCTCTTCTCCCCTTCCCGTCCTCCTGTCTGGCCCCTCAAATCCTGGGAGCTTAGCTTCTTATTTGTAAATCTAGAGGCGATCCCAAATATAATTTTATTACACCCTTCTTTTTTTTTCTTCTTCATTCATCTTATCTCCTTCCTGCTCCCAGATATGCAGTGGGTTTATAGTTGATACACCTCTCCTCTCTTCTCTCTGAGGCTCCCTTTCAGTGGTATTTAGCCTGTGGGGCATCTCTCGCTTTGCCTTTTGGTACTAAGATACACCCATGGGACCAAGATGCCCCTGACAAATATCCTCAATCAGAGGTAAGTCATGGGATCACAGGCCAACAGCTTTGTCCTGGGCACTTGAAGACATGAAATGATTGTTACTGAGTGCAGTCACCGAGAGAGATGGCCGACTTTCTGCTGTTGCCTGGGCGTGGGGAGCTGACCACCTTCATCCCGCTGTTCTCCTAAAACCAGCTTATATATTGTGCCTGTTTTTTCTTTTTTTTTTAAATATTTTTATTTATTTACTTATTTGTTTGCAAGCAGAGAAAGATGGAAGAGAGATACACAGAGTAAAAACTGGGCATGCCAGGGCCTCCAGGCACTGCATATGCACTCCAGATGCATGCACCATTTTGTGCATTGAACCCTAGCCACTAGGCTTTGCAGGCAAGTACCTTAACCACTGACCCATCTCTCCAGCCCATATATATATATATATATATATATATATATATATATATATATATATATATATATATTCTTTTTAAAGCTAATTTTCCATGGTCCATTGCCATTTAAAATCTCAATCAACCAGACTTATTCTCTGAAAAAAAGTCTTCCTTCTTTTCCCCATTTGTTCTGTCATTCTCTCTTCCTCTCCACTTGGTCACCTATCCATCTTTCAAGTTATTGCTGTGTTTTTTGCTTTTGTCTGTTTTCTTAGAGGTAGATGCACAAGAATTTTCTCAAAACCCTCTACCATTCCCTCCCCCTTACAGGATCTGTTTCTTTTATTTTGGTAATCTAATTTTTTAAAAAATTACAATCTTCTGGGTCTTGCTAGGGCTCAATCAATCCCACATGGCTCTCCTTCCCTGGATGGTGGTCTGTGGCATGATCATGGGACTGGAACTCAGGCCTCACAGGAGGTCCACAGGCTCCTCTGAAACACAACAGCCTGTTTGTGTGGAATGGCTTGGCTCCCTGAGCACCCAGACTCTCCTGCTGGGTCTCTAATGCCACTTGTACAAGGTCTAATATGACACACCTTTCTGCTGCTATTTTTTCAGTCCTTTAGAAGTCTGGCTGACAGAACGGCTCTTGGAGAATATCCTGGGCCAGGGTTGAAATACCTTGGAGTAAGAAGTGGAAGAAGTGGAGATCCGGTTCCAGGCCGTGGGGCACTAACACCCACAGTTGTAACCACCATATGTACAGAGCTTCCCAATCCTGGAAACCCAGGTTCTGCAAAGCTCAAAAACCAGCATCTGGCTCTCACTATTGTAGCCAAGGTTGACCTCAAACTCAGGAATTCTTCTTCCTCATCCTCCAGAGTGCTTGGATTATAGGTAGAAGCAGCCACACCTGGTTGAAAAATTCAGTTTTTTGAATGCCAACCTGATGATACAAGTGAAAATTTCCACACCGTGACACTTTGTGTCACATACAAAATTATAAAACCATTGCATAACATTATACATATGCTATGCATAATATATATGTATAAGCTATACATATGCAAGGTTTACAGGAATAGAAATGAACTTGGTCCCATCTCCAAGATTTCTCATTACATACATATATACAATATGCAAATATTTCAAAATCCCCAAATACCTGAAATCTAAAACATTCTGGCCCCAAGCATTTAGGATAAGGAATACTCAACCTGACTCTCCTTTCATTGGCTGTTCTCCACATCTGCCTGGCTTTTATTTACTAGTGTTGGTTGTGGGCCCATGTCCTCACACTCCTGGGTGTGAGTCAGTTGATTATTGGGAAGGAGAAAAGTTGTGAGGCTGGAGGCATGTGTATAACACGATACAGACACTGCCATTGCCCTGTCTGTGTTACTCAGTATTTTCCATTCCTGGGTGTGCTGATGGCTTCTTATTGCCAGGAACTGAGAAAGCCCAATGGTTTTTGCCAGCTCCAGGAGTTATTTGATGTGGGGAAGAGGCAAGCCAGCACAGAGGAGTTGACCTGGAGCAACACTCTCCCAGAGTGTTCCTGTGGGGCTGAGCTTCCTGGATGCTAACAAAATGGCCTTGTTATCAAAATGCCTTAATCTGGCTGTCTCCCTCTTTCCCTGCTTTCTACTAGTGCCTCTTGAGGTCATCTCTCCCCTTCAATAAATCATACTCAAATTCTTGTCTTAGGGCTGTTGTCTAGTACAGGGCTTCTTAAACCCTTTCTACTCAGAATCCCCTTTTGACTGAGGAATTATGACATGATTCTAGTATGTGAGTTTATAAAACAGGTGTATACACATCAGGCAGGGATAATGAATCACAAAAAAGTTTATTGGAAAACAATTTTGGCATGCATAAATTTTTTATCATTTATTAATGATAAATTGAAAATATCTGCATAATGTAATGTATCTAATATAAATTTGAAAAGCAAATTTTTATACTGATGAGAAAGATGTGCTGTTTATTGTTTCATAAAGAATGAAATCTTGCCTGCATATTCAATACTGTAGGATATCTTCAATATTTTTTCAGAGTTGATTGATACTTTGATTTTCCTAATCATCAATGCTGAGAATGACAAATTGACAGAAGTATATTTAGGGCCATTTCAGACATTGTTAGAAATTCTGCACTAATCCCAAACCAAAATTCATTTAATGATTTCTTTTTATGAAACTCAGGCCAGCAACTCAAATAGCAATTTTTAAAACCAAACATTATAACACAATACAATCTAAACATGTACTAATTTGAGACATGATGGTAGAAAATATCACACGTATTTGTTTTCTGCAATTAAACCATTATGTATCTACAAGAGCAGAAAACTTGTATAAGAAAAACATTGTAATTGATAACATACAAAATAATCTCAACTTTGAGCTAGGTGTATCCAGTGGCATTTTCTGGTGTTCAGTAGCATGTTGGCATGTGCCGTGCTAAGAGCACATGTCATGTGTTCAGAACCAAGTCAGCGATGAAGCCCTGCAATGCACTATGGGTGAGCACTGCCAGGAACACTTCAGATTCATTATGCTTTGATTTTGAATTAAGTTTTGGTCATGTCATGTTCAGAAACGTTTTGCTATTGCCAAATCTTTTATAATGCCCACATTGGTCATGTTGAAGAAGCTGTAGTTTAGGAGACCCCAACTTGAAAAGAGGGTCCTCGAAATGCAAAGCCAAAGTGTGGTCAGAGTGGGCCTCAGAGATAGAATGGATTGAGCTGGGAAGATGGCTCCGGGTCTGGTGTTTGTGTGTAGTGGTAAATGGTCCTGGAGTGCCCACACCACACACACACACACACACACACACACACACACACACACACACAGAGTAGTTTTTAAAAGACAGAAAAGAGGTAGTGTTGTGATCAGTACATATGTTATCCCTTCTTATGGAATATGTACATGTATGTATGAGGGAGTAGGTGTGAGTGTATTTGATAGTAGCTTGAGATGAGGGTTGAAATATTGTTACAAATTATATTAGAACTGGAGGGTGAATGATAGAAGCCAGTCTAGACGTCACTACCCACGAACTAAAGAAATCACTGAGCTTTCTATATTGGGCTATCTTCTGAAAAAATAGCTCAACTGACCTCACTAAGCTGCCATAATAAGAACACATTAGCTGACAGCCATAGACCATTTTTAGCTATTGAAAATGGTAGTGATGCCCAGGCACTTAGCTTTCTTTTCTTGTTAAAGGTTCTTCTCATTTTTATAGTGAACCAGTTTCAATAACAATTTCTAAAATGTCAGAATTATGGGCTAAACCACAGCCATGAATAGTGCTGATTTTCCAACAGCTATGTTCATTACCAATTCACTAACATAAAAAGTTCCGCAGTGATGAAGTCGTGCATCCTGAGCTCAGAAATCATGAAAATTTCATGGTGGCACTTTAATGCCCTCAGTCTTGTTTCCATTGTTGCTGCTCACTTCCTGTTTCCCATGCTTGAAGCATCCCACAATCCAGTAAGCTTTTCCTTCAAGACAGCTTGTCTTTCACTGTGTTTGGAGCTGAGACAGAAGGCTTTGATCTTCCATGCATCTACTGTGCAGGCCAGGAAGGGTATGAGTTTTCTTCCAAAGCTGGGAGATTGCCATGGGATGTTGAGAATGCAAGTGATATTTTATTCTGGGCTGGGAGAGGGTGGTGGACTTGTTCTAAAATACAGTATTTAGGAGTCTAGATTTTTTAAAATATATATTTATTGCCCATACTGTGTTACATTATTCAGTGGGGAGTCTAGATTTTTTTAATCCATAATTTTGGCTTCTTCCAAAGTGGTTCTGAAGAATGGGTCCAAGTAATGGAGAAAAAAGAACAGTCCATCTTAAAACCACAAGAAAATATGTGGGGAATTTCTATATGTGTGGTTTCTTCATGCACATACTGTTACATGTGTATAGAAGTTCTATGCTCATATCAATCCCAATTGTTTCTGTCGATGAGGAAATGAGTTAACACCTTAAATGACTTGAGATTACATGATTTATGAACTCAGAGAAGTGTCTCCAGCTTAGACCCATCCTGGTCACTGTCTTACTGCAGACAGACATTGGGTTCTTCCATAGTCACATACTGTCCTTGAACCTTACTTTCCAGACTATGACCGTAGGAAATGTCTCACTGAAGTTCCTCTCAACACTTAGATTTTTCCAATGGGTTGTGAATTAAAACATTCTTGCTCTTTCATTGCATTGTTCTTATTATAGGATTGATGAACTTACTTCATGAGATAGTTCTAAGATCAGGAACTGACTTTCGAATGAATCTATTTGAAACATTCTTTGGAGACCTATAAAGAACCCCCAGAAAGGCTCACCTTAAGCTGGTTTGGACCCTGTCTGATCGGGGTTCCAAGTCATATTCTCTCTGAATGTAACATTTCTCTTTTGAGATTTTTGTCTTGGATTCATATTTATGGCCACTCTTATTTTTGAATCATATTCCTAGAACCTTTTGCCTTTTGTTAGGACAGACCTGAAGTCCCATTAGTGACTCTCCATGATATCCCAATCTTCCAGGATTCTGAGTTGGTTAAAATTTATAACTTTATTCCCCTAGTGAATTGGATAAAAGCTTCTTGTGGAAAGTGAGCATCTTAACTTTGGATCGTAGTACATGTCATGGGAACAGGGTCAGATGAGCTTTCTGGCCAAGATGCTAAACCTGAGACTCCAGATTTGAAGTCTCAGAAATTCTGCCAAATTGAGACAATATGCCATTTGGGAATGATGTTTATCATTAGACCATAACTAGCCACAGCGCCAGTTATTAGACTGGTAGACACAGTGTTATCATTGTCAAGGCTCCTTTCTTGGGTCCTTGTTTGAAAGACCACTAGGGAAAGAAGGAATTCAAATCAAAGTTCCAAGTCTTGCTACGGTGTAGGTTGTCTCCTCAGAGCACAAGGCCTTTGCCTGAAGCATAATGGGGCTGGGGAGATGGCTCAATAGTTAAAGGCATTTGCTTAAATGAAGTATAATGATGACAGGTTTCTGGCCAAGACTATCTGTACCACCTTTGATCCTTATGATTGGCCTGATAAACTTGAGAAAGACTTTTTTTCTTATAGAAAATAAATTTTAAAAAACAAAAAGGATAAAAAAGAGAAGTTAGATGTTTATTTTTAGGTCTAAATGCTATAATCAGGCAAGTAAAATTATTATCTTAAATATACCCCATAAGGAGCCATTTAGAATGAATTATAAATAAGGTAGTATAATGTTTTGAATTCCTTTGGAGAAAACGAGATTATTTCATCATGTGGGTATATCTGTTCCTTCTGTATATATGTGCATATATATACATATGCACATCTATATATATACGAATCTATATAGTGTATGTAGTAAATATATAAGTCAGACCCCTCTGTACATGTCTGATGAGCTGTGGTCTGCTACATGTCCAGTTGACGGAGTTTCCTCTCTCACTGCAGCAGAGAAGAGAGGGGTAAAGGGATGCATAGATATCACCACCTTTTACCCAATTCATGCAATACAGATCTGGGGAAATCCTAGAAGTAGAAGTATATGTCATACTGAGGGAAGGGTATGCCCTCTGCTTTCTCTTGCAGTAGGGCATGGGCTTGCACATTTCATTAGTTTTCACAGTAAAAGTAACAGCCATGCCCAGTTCCTAGACGGAGGGAGACACATGCCCTCTGCTTTCTCTTGAAGTAGACCATAAGATCACGCATTTTGTTGGTTTTTACAATGAAAGAAGCAATGACATCCAGTGCCTAGCAGGAAGGGAAAGGGGCTCCAGAGAAAGAGAAAAATAGTCTTTATTTTCCACATGACAACTGACTGACTCTGGGGACCTCCAAAAATGCCCCAAAAGCTTTCTTTGAGGGTGTTCAGATAGATCATTGTTATTTTGTTTTTAACCCAGCACTCAGAGACAAAACCCAATAAAACTTAAGCTGTTATTGCTCTGTGGGGATTTCATCAGGCTAATTGTGACAGAGAGAACAGTTCCAAACCTTAGACTCTGTGACGTGGAAAATGGGAATTAAGATGGCAAATGGGACTGATGGTGTCGTCAGCTGCCTTTGAAACAGAAGGATAACATGGATTGTTCAGGAAGACCAATATAATACATATACTCTTAGGAGTGTATTAGGCCTGCAGAGACTGCTCAGTGGTTAAGGCACTTGCCTGCAAAGTCTAATGACAGGGGTTTGATTCCTTAGTGCCCATGCAAAGCCAGATGCACAAAGTGGCACACACATGTGGAGTTTGTTTACAGTGGCTGGAGGCCCTGTTCTCTCTCTCTCTCTCTCTCTCTCTCTCTCTCTCTCTCTCTCTCTCTCTCTCTCTGTTTTCAAATAAATAAATTAAATAAATTTAAAAAAGAGTGGATTAGAGAGATGTGATGTGGGATGGACTCAATTTTGTCATCTCTGAAGGAAGCAGGCCACAGTTCACCAGCTCCTAGAAGCTAGGAATCGGCCTCAGTTTACAACCAGCAAGAAAATGGAGACTTACACCCTATTGCCTTGAGGAACTGAATTCAGTCATCAATACAAATAAGTCGAAAACAAATTCTCCTCTAGATTCCTTAAAGAAGTTTAGTCTGCTGACATGGACCTAATCTAATCATAAATCTAAACCTATTGAGAGCTTTATGGACCTCTGAAGTACAGAACTGTGTGATCATAAATTTGGGTTGCCTTAAGCAGCACAATTAAAGTTTGTAGCACTCTGCTATGGCAGCCACAGAAAGCTAATGAAGTAATTGAAATTTAAAGGCCTAACTGTTCAAATCCCCTATGTCTTTAAACTCTGATTCTCTGCTTTTCAGAGTTGCCTCCCAATCTCAGACACTTCTGTGCTTTCCTTTCTTTATTCAAGCATGAACTTGAAAAGATATCTTGTATCAATCAGTATTTGCTTTGCTGTAAAATTGACTCTCATGTCTTCAGTCACTAGCTAAAGACTTCCTACCCATACATATGTTGGCAATTGTTAATGTTACAATGTTTTTTTATTGTCCATAATGAGTTACATTGTTTAGTGGGCCAAAAATGAGTTGTTATCCCCAATTCCTCATTGCCCCCCCAGTCAGCTGGATATCCTCCTCCTTGGGCAGTCTGGATCAGTCCTTGGGGCAGGGGACCATGGATAGCCTAGGAGTCAGCCGGGTTCTCCTGACCCAAGTGTGTTGTTACTGAGGGGTACCTTTTTTTTTGTATCCTAAAACTGTTTCCTAAACCAAGTTTAAAAATTATAAGTATATAAGTATAAAGGAGTGAATAAGTCTTGAAAGATGTAAAATATCAAGCAACCATGGACATGGAAATGTAAACAGAGATTTGACTTGTCATATGGCAAAATTAGAATATATATACATAATATATATAATATAGAATATATAGACTATATATGTGTATATATATGAATGAAGTGTAGTCAGAAGTATTGATGAGCGAGAAGGGAAACAGTACTTTGGTGCACTCTCAGAGAGATTGTAAGAATGATTTTGTGTTATTCCCTTTGCCAGTGTTTGGCACACCTTCCTGTGGCTGTTTGTAGTGCTATGGCAGAGGTGATGCCCACCCTCTGCTCATACTATCATTTCCCAGCCATCATGGAGTGTCTCCTGAGTCTGTCAGCCAAAACAAACCCATTCCTTCCACAAAAAAGGAATGACTTTGTGTTAGTCAATAGTCCAACCCTGTGAGAAACATCTACACCAACAACTTCAAGAGAAGAAATTATTTTGGCTTACACTTTCAGAGCACTCAGTCCATCGAGGCAGGAGGGAGATGCAGAGAAGCTCACATCATGGCAATCAGAGAGGAAGGAGAGAACAGCTGTGTTAATGAGGGCTTCTGCTTCCCCCTTTTATTTCATCTTTCCATCCGACCCATCACAGAACCTTATATAGAAAGCAATATGACAATATTTTCATAGTGGCTTCCTCATGACCTAGAGGTGTGCACAAAGGGTAAGATGAATGTTCTGGAAATGTCTGAGGTTGTGCAATATTGGAAACCTCAATAGTTATCCAAGAAAGTAGACTGGGCATAGGAAGACCAAAAGAGATTAGAGACAGTGTAAGAAAATAAAAAGAATATTTGCTTCTTGCCTCTGACTACCTCTAGGCTGGTTGGCTCTTTTACAGTGAGGTTCTAGGCTTTCATTTCTAAAGTAATTTTTAAAAGAAAACATAGTTCCTCAGTTCTTTTCCAAGAGAAATCCAGATATGCATTGATCTGCTTCCACTTTGAAAAATAGAAATGAAACCATCACATTGTCAGACCCCAAAAGTTCAGGCAGCAGGTGGATAATTTAGTCATAGAACTGGCTGGTTAGATTTTTGGATAATTGAATTTAAGCCATCATGGGTAATGTAATCCAGTTTAATTTGCAAAAATGTCAGGCCTGGAGACAGATCAGAAGGAAAGCATTTGGTGATGGTATAAACGTCGCTGGAGAGATTTACTTAGTGTTATGAGCTGTCTGGAAGAAGCGACCCTTTCACAACACCATGGCCTACACTGAGGACATTTGATTAATAATGTTGGCAATCTGGAGTGTGCTATTAATATTAGTGGTACACAATGCATTTTGCTAATTTATTTTTGAGATGTTTGATTTAGTAACCCATTTGCCCCTTGTCAAAAGCATCTGGGAATGCCTTCGTTTTCAGTTTGTTTACTTGAATAATAATTTGATTTGGGTTTTCCCATTTGGCAAGTTGATTCTGATCTAATAACAAATATAAAAAGGCCACATGGTAGATTCCTTTTGTTCTGGAAAGCTTGTGCTTCTTGCTGTTGAAGGGGGAGTATAAATAATAATGGCATTTTCTCTAATTACCTCCATGGATGTATAGTGGAGCACCGTTATGAATTTAATTATCTTTGTCTCAGTATCATTTGTGCCCATGAGTGTGATCTGAAAGGTTTTCTGCATGACTGGGGTAGATATGTGAAGGAGCCCAACTATGTTTCTTTGGAGTCCCTTGGAAGAAAACTCATTATTAAAAAGGGATCTTGTGATCATTAATTAACACGAGGGAGGATTAGACATCATGACTATATGTGGCAGATGATACTCAAATTTGGTATCTATCTGACAGACCCATGGGTGGATGAGTTCTAGATGAAGAGATTAAAATACTGGATCCCACAGAGATGTAAGCCACCATGCTGGGGACCCCTTCCCTCTGCAAGAAACCTGGACAATGTTGTAGCACAAAAGATGCTAGTGACTCAGTGTCAGAGGAGAGAAGGGTCTAGCGGGGCAATCACAATGCCCTTTGCAACCTTTGAATACTAGAGCCTTCTGCAGAAGTCTCAAAAATGCATGGAAAAGGTTTCCAAGGTTTGAGTGTGGCCTCAGAGTTACCCCAGTGTTATGAATTCAGTCAGCACTCCTGTGCTGGGGATTATTTGTTAAACTTGTCTTTCATAAGAAGCTCAGGATCTCATGTCTCCTTTGAAACAATCCCATTCCAGTGGATTGTCTCATCAACACACATCAACACAATCGATATGATAAAATCAATTTATTCTTCCCCAGAACAATCTGGCCCATGAAGTACTTACTACCCATTCGGTGTTTTCTGGATCATCTCCTTCAATAGTAGCTACAGATTTGTTCCTGGATGTTGTAGACATGAGGTCAAGAGAAATAAAAGAAATGATGTTATATATAGAAGTTCAAGTGTACTGAAAATGTCTGCCAATTGCCAGTAGATTTCAATGTAATGAGCTATAAACCATAGTTCTTTGATAGGTTTCTCAAACAATGTAGCTGAAAATGACTAACACTAATTCCAAACCAAGGAAATAGAAGTGTTAATGTGGCCATTGAATTCTTTGCATCTAATGCCTTTTTCTCCAACTGGTCTCCTCAAATAGGATTTCACTATGCATTCATTTTATTGTAGTTTTACTCCTTTCAACATAAGTTGAAATCTTGATCATCCAACAGTTTTCACAGGAGGAAGTAGTAACCTGGAGTCTCTAAGAATCAAATGCTTCCCACCAAGTCCTCAGAAACATAAATTCTCAGGATTTTGCAATCCAGTAACCAGACCTCTGCAGTGGGAGAAGATTATCTATCTATCTGTCTGTCTGTCTGTCTGTCTGTCTGTCTGTCTATCTATCTATTATCTATCTATCTATCTATCTATCTATCTATCTATCTATCTATCTATCTATCTGTCTATCTATTATTTTAACATGACAGAGAAATTAAAACAAAATGATTCCCATTGTATACACTCTTAAAATTTATTAAAAACTCTCTTTACATGTATGTGGATTTTAGAAAAGACTGCCTAATAATTTTGTTGGCAAAGTGTAATTCAGAGCTGTAGCCAAGACAATATTGTAGACAAATGACAAAGATTGGACTTTTGTTCAGCAATGCCCTTAAAAGCATCTTTGCAAAAAGGACACAAAGCCCCAAAAGTGATTTTTGATTTCTTTTCTTTTGATAAAGACTATATCTATTGGGAGATCCACTGCTTTTGCAAGAAGGAATTTAGAATGGGAAGGGTTGGATATACAATGGTGAGGGGAAAACAATCAATGAAGGCTTCGCTGCTGTCAAAAAACACAAATACTGACAGGTGAAGTATATTTCCAAAGCAAGAGAAAATATTCACTTTGTTGGTGGATGGAATTTACATAGAACTTGATCAAATATGCACTCCCACTCAGGGTTTACCACCACACAGTCTTTTCGTATGGAGTATTGGTTCTTTGAAATAGCAGACAGAGAGGTCAGCAGCTGGGCACAAAACTTCAACACCCAGATGTAAGGAGCTCTGGGCTGAAGAGAGAAACCACTGCTCTTGATCCTGTCTACTGTCCTTTGCTGGAAGCCCATCCAGCAAAGGCTGCAGACGAACCCTTGGTCTGCAGAAATAGGCTCTTGCCCTAGTAGCAGAAGTTGGTTTGAGTCCTGACCTGTTGGCTTTCTCTGTTCTTCTCAATTCTGTAGACATTCTTGAGGACTTTTGTAAACAACTTCACCTTTGAACTTCAGGCCCAGAATCTAGTTTGCCATTGTTCATTGCCTTGTAACACATAAGGGTGATATTTTGTCCATTTCTGCCCTCTTCTTCCTCCTCTCCTCTGTCCTGGCTTGCCATTTGCTCATTCCTTAGATTCTCTAATGACAGTGAGGCTTCCTTTGGAAACATAGCATCAGAAAAGCCATTTCCTTATTGCATTGTTTCAGGATGCCATCAATCCTTTAATGAATACTTAAGGAGAATTTCCTCTCCTTTAATTCCTGTCAGCTTGCCCAGCAACCAGAGAAACTATGCCTCCAAGATTGCTCCCGACAGACAGTCCTGATTTCATCAGAGCAGAGCCACATCCAGCATCCTAATGCTTGTCTACAATGTGATTACTGCCCCAGAACTCTGCCCAGAAGCTTCCCCGTGATCTTACAGAAACTTCTTGACGTGAATGTCCTTGGATAAAGGTCAAACACAGCTTGCCCACAGAATGTCAGCCAGGGTCTTAGGAAGCTCCTCATGATGGTTAGGATATACCAAACCCAAGCCCCACCTTGCACTTCTGTCCCCGAGAAAGCAGCTGGCTGGCTCAGTTCCATTCTGTGTTCTGGACTTCAACCTGCCTGGCTGTGCTAATGACCCCTGTCCTCTCCCTGAGTGTCACTTGTCACTCTCCCTTACTGTTGACAGTGCACTCAAGCTAGAGTCTCCAACTTAAGTCTGCAAACCTACTCTGTTTAAATTGAATCAGGAGATTTCATAGAAAATGATATACTTTTGTTTTCTCATCGATCAAACCAAAATAAAGCAAACCAGTATAACTCGTGAACTGGTCCATCTGTTAATACCTTTCAGCCAACTCATGGACAATTTCATCTTCAATAACTCTCTTCTTAAGATGTGTCCACTGTTTCTTTTAATTCATTCATAAATTTCAACCATGCGTTATTTAATGCGCTTGGGACAAGGAGTGTTTATGAGTCTTTGTTTTTGATTTTGAAGCATTTTCTCATATTCAATGGAATCATCTACCTGTGGGGCCCATATCTAAAGATTAAATTCACTTCTGTTTCATCTATATCTGCTGTACTGGAAGGTGATTGTATGCACTAATTTCAGTGGGACTGTGTTTGGACTGATTGTCACATGAGGTCAGGTTTAGAATTCTCCATTTTGGGAATTGTGTCAGTGCTCACTGTGTTTTGAGTTCTGGAGCATTTTATAGTTGGGATTTTCTGATTAGAGATGCTCAACCTAGAGTTTTCATTTTGAGAAGTCTTAATCATTTTCTAATCATTTTGACTATTCCTTGGAGCACCTGATTATTGTTCAAGGAATTTGTATCCAAATTCTCTTATTTCTTTTTTTAAAACAGTATTTTTATTTACTTATTTGAGAGAGAAAGTGTGTGTATGGGCACTTCAGGGCCTCTTGCCATTGCAAATGAACTGAAGACACATGTGCCAATTTGTGCATCTGGTTTTATGCAGGTACTTTGGAATCAAAAATGGGCTGGCAGGTTTTGCAAGCAAGCACCTTTAACCATTGAGTCATCTGCCAGCCCAAATTTCTGTTATTTCTTTAAGCATGAACAATCGTTATTTTATGTTCTGAGCCTATTATTTCGCAGTGTGGAATATCCAAAGACTTTAGAATTCTATTCTGGCTCTCTGACTACAGATGGAAGCTTGTGTGTGAACTCCCTGATCCCTGTGGAAGTTAATCAGTGAGAGCTGCTTGAGACCACAGTTGAAGTTGAGTTCATCCATAGAAAATTGGTACCTCTTTCTTCCTCTTACCTAGGGCACTAACACCTTGAGACCACTGATGTCAAATTACTTCCTGAGATTTCTTGGAACACTGACCCTGAGAAATCAAAGTTGATGTGATGAGTGGTTAGGGGTCCCCATCTGACACTGCTTCCCTCCCACACTTCTGGCCCAGGCAAAGCTTTGGAATGTGTTCACTAAAGACAAACATTTTGTGTGATCATGGATTAGTGAGTTGTTTCAGCACAGAGGTTAGCATCTATTAGCTTTGTTCAGTAATATTTGGGTTTATGATTTGTTCTTAGTTTTGGTAAAGGCTGAGGAGATGGCTTGAACATTGAGGTTCAAGGCTTGTCATGTAGTTAAAAGTGTGTCGATTAGGAATGTCTACCACAAACCTGTCTTCTGCCATATACACAGTTATGCAGGCATGCATGCATACACCTATACACAGAAACACACATAATCCTGAACACACACACACACACACACACACACACACACACACACACACACACACACATCATCTGGAGGCAAAGCTGTCCTGTAAGATGAAACCCAGCCTTGGGTGGAGTAAACAGGTCTCCTGACCTTTTCACTGAATATCCTCCTGATTCCACTGCTCGGCTGAGTTTGTCATCATAAAGTTGTTCAGGGAGGATAAACTGAGTCTTGGGTCCACTCGGCGCTGGACCTCCTATCTAGCTTGGACACAGACCTTCTGTCTGCCTCTTTATAGAAATGGTTAGCTGACCCCTCCCTGTGCCGTTCTCACATCATCTTTTGGCATCCACCACTGTTTGAACTTGCAAGTGTTTTTCTTCAAATGGAGGAATGACCATAACTGTGAGCATTTCGTGGGTTGGGATGCCTTGGGGTATCTCATGCTGGATGGATGGATGTGTGTGAAACGGGAACAATGGAAGGCCATGGATACTTACTGGGCTCCAGGAAGGGTATGCGTGCTTCTTCTTTTGTAGTGGATTTCTGATTATAAAGGGAATTGCTGACCTGCATGTGATGGTCCCTTATCTCTCACATTAGGAAGCAAGGGATGACAACCACATTTAGCTAAGCCATGCCAGGAGAGTAGGCTAGATAATTGCATCCTTGGAGATTCCAGTGGAGACTGACATTTCTAGATTGTTACTCTGCAGTCAAAATGACCGTGAGGTCCAGCAGTGGCCAGGCTCCTTAGGTCAGTTGAGGATATCAGTGCTGTGTAGTCACTATTTCTGTTCTGTGGGGAAGACAGGTTCATAAATAATATGACCCAGAGGAGGGAGGAATGGGAGATGGAGAATGCACAGGCCACAGGTTTCTGCTTTGAGATCTTGCATGCCAAGAAGGCTTAATCCAATTACTTGCAGAGCAAATTAGTAGGAAAATGGGTAAGCTGCTCCTCTCATGACCAGCCCTGCCTTCCAGCTTCCAAAACCTTTTGTGAAACAGTATCATATGAGACGTAGGAGTGTGTCTTTATTCATTTAGATCCATGTCACCTGACTCACACACAGCACACACAGATGACCCCATGAGCCAGTCTTTCAGTGTTCTTTGCTAGAGACATGTAGAGGATGTGATATTTCACACACCCACTTAGAGCAGATGCTGAATTTGGGGTGATACCCTCTGCCTGCCATCCTCTCTCTGTGTGTCTTCATGATTCCACCTGGATTTCAGTACCCCCAGTTTAGAGCTTGTTTAAATTTGAAAAGTCCACATCCCATAGTTTCCATCAGAATGACCATTAAACGCTATGCTTTAGACTGTGGCTTGGGGTGTGTCTTTGCATCTGTTTTAAGTGGGCCACAAGATCTTTTGCTTTGGTCCTGCCTCTCTCCAAGTGGCCACAGCAATTTTTGAAAATGTCATCCAGTCAGTTCTCCTCTTAGAAGGACCAACCTGCTTTCTCTCCAGGGTGCAAGGAGATTTGGAGCAAGGATGTGAATCCTGGTTTATGCATTGTGCTTGCATTGCAGTGACCTGCACTGTATTGATCCACACTGCATTTCACCCAAGAAGTGTGACCCACACTTCACTGGCCTCTATTGCACTATAGTCACACTGCACTGTGCCCTCACTGTACTGACTCATACCACAACGTATTCTTACTGCTCCGTACCCATACTGCATTCAATCCAAATGTCATTAGCACACATTGTGTTACACCTCTACTGGATTGACTAATACAACATTGTGCCCACTCTGCACTGCTCCTCACTGTACTGAACACACTGTAATGCCCCCGCACTGCACTGTTCCTCAATGTACTGAGAACACTGCAATGTACCCACCCTGCATTGCTCCTCACTGTACTGACCACACTGCACTGTGCCCACCCTGCACTGCTCCTCACTCTACTGAACACACTGCATGGTGCCCACCCTGCACTGTTCCTCACTGTACTAAACAAACTGCACTGTGCCCACCCTGCACTGTTCCTCACTGTACTGAGAACACTGCATTGTGCCCACCCTGCACTACTCACTGTACTGGACACACTGCACTGTGCCCACCCTGCACTGTTCCTCAGTCTACTGAATGCACTGCACTGTGCCCTCCCTGCACTGCTTCTCACTGTACTGAACACACTTCACTGTGCCCTCCCTGCATTTAACATCAACGTGTAATGTCCTCACTTCTCTGTGTCCACACTGCATTTCCCACACTGCTCTGCACTATACCTACACTTACTGTCCCTACAGCTCAGTGCAGCCCCTTTGATGTGCCAACACTGTACGATACCCACAATGCGCTGTGCTCACACTGCACTGTCCGCACACTGGATCAGGTCCTTTGGGGCTCCCAGTTGCTGAAGCCTCATTCATTTAGTGTCTCATGATGGAATATCAGCCTGTCTAGTCAAGAACTTTATTTTACTAATTAACTCTCAACACTTAGTAGACCTTACATAGTGGGTGTTCTGAAAGCATTTTCTGAAGAATGAATTTACAGATTCTTTTCCCTTCATAATCTATGGCATTTCTTAATAATCTTTTTCTCAGCAAATTAGTTCCTCTGTCCAAATGACATATCCTTGTTTCCAAGCAAGTGTGTTTCCTGTCTGTACTTCTTTCTGATAGAGCTGGCAAACAAACCAGGCTCCCTTTTGCTGGGAAAGAAAAAAACAATGTGGGCTCGGAGGATCTGTAAGCCCTGGCTGGCACTGTTCTCGTCTACACTGAGATAATGCATGAATAATATTTTTTCTGAAACATTCCAGTGTTTTCACAGACCTACCAGGAAGGGGTCCACATTAAGGCAGCAGTTTCTGATGTTTTCAAAATAGTGTGGGATTTGGCTTTTCTTTCCCCAAACCCACAGTGCTCCTGAAAGCACCTTGAAGCAGTGCCTGCATTCAAGTAGGCTCGTGGTGTGCTTTGGCTGGGGGAAGACTGAGAATCCGAGTGGTTTTGTCATCAGGGAATATAATAGCTTGTTTCTGTTACACATATTTGTTGGCAAATAAAGCTGTTTAAGATTTACGCTTTCTATGCTGGCTGGAGACCAGAAGGGTGCTTAAAGCCTGGAGGATGGATTGTCGTGAGGAATGGGACAAGTGGAGAGGTGGTAGTACTTTGTCCATCCTCCTGCTGTGTCCATGGCCCAGGATGGGGAAGCACTGGGCACTGGGGAGTGGCACCCTCAAAACACAACACCCGGGCCTCGGGATGCTGCAAGAGCTGGGACACTCAGCGACGTCCTGTGATTCACCTCAGGTGGCCTTGAGATGTCAGACTATGCTGCCTACTGTGGGGCTGTGAAAATTGTCAACATGGCCCCAGATCAGTGACTCTAAGTCACTCCTTCACTCTGGCTTCCCTTTACGTCTCCATCTCTACACTAAAGCCCAAAGAATCCTTCTAAATCGGAAATCTGACCAACACCCTTCTTTACTTAAAACCTTTCAATCTCCCCCCCCCACAGACCCCCCTGTCCATGGTACAAAGATGGCAGACCAAGGTCCATGGTCCTCCATGACCTGGCTGGTGCCTCCCTACCTGGTATGCCTTCTGCAGACATCCTACGCCAAGAACATGGGAGCAAACAGCTTCCTGTTTCTCTGATGCACGCTTACTTCTGGGTACTTTCTTCCTGGGATGTCCTTCTATTTTCCCTTATCATATTGAATTGGGTTCATCATTTCAGATCAATTTGTAGGTCTTATTCGAGGAAACCATCCCGCACTGCTGTGGTAGACTTGAGTGTCCCTAAAGTTCATGAATCAGAAACATAATCCCAAAACTCATGTCACTGCTAATTGGAGGTGGGTTATTTGGGATCAGATGGGTTTTTGAAGGATGGGAGACTGGATTAGTAGCTTTCACATTGCTATGACAAGAAGCAACTTGAGGAAGGACAGGTTTATTTTGGGTTATAGTTCCAAGGCACAGCAGAAGCGTGAAGCGGCTGGTCACGTTCACGGTGAATTCACAAAGGAAGGAAAAAGTGATAAATAACTGCTGTTCACCTTGCTTTCTCCTTTTTATTCAGTTCACGACCCTAGTCCATGGAGTGGTGTCCCCCACAGTTAGAGTGGGTCCTTCTATCTCTATTCTAGAAACTCTCCCACAGACATTTCCATATTGGTTGGATGGGGATTCTAAATCTTGTCAAGGTAGCCAACAATTATCCTCACAGGGCTCCATGACAGCACCGGTGGCTTTATAAGGAGAGGCAGAGATGGAGCTAACATGTTTTATGTGACAGCACACGATGACCTGAGCCATGTTATGATGTCATGAACCCTTCCTTACCCCATGCCAAGCAGATGTCAACACCGTGCTGCACTTGGACTTCTCTGGCTCCAGAATTGTGACTCAAATCCACTTCTGTTTTTTATAAAGTACCCAGTCTCAGGTGTTTTAACAAAAGCAAATGGACTAAGACGTACTTTATTGCCTCAGTGTCAGCAAGAAACAAATGTTAAATTACAGCATTGACAAAGATTCAAGCTTTCTTCTTCAGGAGTGCAAAGACTGGATATCCGAATGTCCTGGTCCTATTCCACGGATCCCAAAGAGTCACTAAGGTCTCAAACATTCCCAATTTTTTTCCTTCTTATGATGAACATGAATACTGGTATTATCACATATATTTATTACTATAACGTGCTGTTTTACCAGCATTCTGGGGTCCAGTGTGTCATGGTTTGATACAGGTGTCCCCCACAAACAATTGAATGTGTTCTGATAGATCGATCCACAGCTGATGGCAGTTTGGGTTTTACAACCTCGATGAAGCTGTGTTGTTGGAGGCGGGCTTATGGGGTTATAAGCCAGCTTCCCCTTGCCAGAGTTTGGCACACCTTCCTGCCGCTGTTTGCAGTGCTGTGGCAGAGGTGATGTCCAGCCCTCTGCTCATGCCATCGTTTTCCCTGCCAGGATGGAGTCTCCCCTCGAGTCCGTAAGCCAAATAAACCCATTCCTCCACAAGCCGCTATTGTTTGGGTTCTTTCTGCGCAGCAACTAGAAAGCTGACTGCAACACAGTGGGAATAAAACTATACATTTTCTTTTATATGAATATCTTACCACATTCTAAAGAAAGCCTCCTTTGCAGAGCTCTGAATAAACACTGGAAGTTTAGGGTTTATATTTTGTATTACCCGGATGGTTTGCCACAATTCCTATGGAAATTGTGATATTTTTGATGACTAAATGAGGGTCAGCAAAGAACCCATTGAAATAAACCTGTAACATTAACATGGAGCAGTCTTGGGCCACTACTCATTTTCTTCTGACTTGTGCATGTGTCAGAAGTTGATTGAAGACAGTCTGGCACATAGCAGAAGGGCACACTTCACTTGTGTATCTGCTGGCCTCATGAGGTAATTCATTCCAGATAATAAAAAGGAACATTATCTAATTCAAGCATTTATGATGCCGCTAGATTGGCAACCATAAAATGCACCTAGGAAAAGATTTATTGATCACCTGGTAATGTTGAAACAGACATGCGTTAGCTGCTGCACCATTCTCCTGGATCGTCAGAAGGAAGAAATTGATCAGGCAAGTTTAGAGTGTAGGAGTTTGTTTTGGCTTTTGTATTTTTTTTTTGAAGTAGGGTCTCACTCTAGCCCAGGCTGACCTGGAATTCACTGTATAGTCTCACGGTGGCCTTGAACTCACAGCACTCCTCCTACCTCTGCCTCCCAAGTGCTGGTATTAAAGGTGTGTGATGACACCATGCCTGGCTCTAGATTTTTTAAAAAAATATTTTATTTATTTATTTGTAAGCATATATATATATATATATATATATATATATATATATATATATATATATATATAGAGAGAGAGAGAGAGAGAGGGTGAGAAAGATTAAGTAAGGCTGTGCCAGGGCCTTCAGCCACTGCAAACAAATTTCAGATGCATGTGACACATTGTGCATCTGGCTTACATGGGAACAAGGGATTTGAACCTGGGTCTTTAGGCTCTGGAGGCAAGTGTCTTAACCATTGGACAATCTCTCCAGCCCTCTAATGTAGGTTTTAATGTAGTAAAATTTTAGGATTCTGAGTCCAGCCGCCTGAAATGTTCTCATTGCTATTCAATACGTACTTTGTCTCAAAGAGTACCTTGTAAGAGACCAGGCTTCATATTAATAATAATGAAAAAACAGTTTCTGTCAACCATCATTTGTCAGACTCTTTAAGGAGATCAATAGGAGTTGAAAAGCTTTCACCAGCCACGATGGCACTCAGGGGCTCTCAGGAAATGAGGACTCTCGGACCCCACAGGGGCCAAGGGAAAAGATTTCAGGACCAAATAAGATGGCTGGATTTGAATGGCACAATTCTACTGTGCAGAAAAGTAGCCATGTCGTTTGGGTTTTAGTGTGCTGAGAGGACCACGCTGTGTGTGGTGGAGATGGCAGGAAGTGTGTTCTGATGGACATGCCTTGGCAGCCTGCAGAGTGAACTCATCCAAGGGCATGAGAGGGTGGGTGAGTTTTCTGCTGACCTGCAGCCATTCCACAGCTTGGTAGCTTGGTTAATGCCCATGGCCCTGTGAGTCAGGTCTTTGAGCAAGACCTCTAAGGGCAGACAGGTAGCTCTTCATTGCTTGGTCCATGAGGCACTGACTTCAGATCTCACAGCTAGGGCTTTGGTCCTTGCTCCTGGCTGTGCTGTTCGGTTCTCTGTGTGGCCTCTGCTCACCATGTCCCTGTCCAGAAAGGTCATCTGGATTACATGGGAAGAGGACACAATAGGAATCTGTCTTCTCATCAAATCCTCACCAAGACAAGGAATCTATCTGGGCATCTTTCACAAAGGACTGAACGTAGTCACCTCTTGAAGACTCACCTTGCAGCTTAGAACGTCAATGAAGGGTTTGTGTGTAGGTTCAGCTTTTGGATCACAATACTGTTTACAACCAAATTTATATTCGTGAGTCAAATAATACTGAGCTGAGTCCGATCTCTAATATAGTCTGGAAAACTCTAAAAAGCTGCCTGTCTGGGTAGTTAATTTTGAGACATTGTTTCATCACCCTTGGCTAGACTGACCTGTGTTGCTTTATTGAAGCCTTGAAATGTCATCTTTATGCTCCATTAGGCTGCTAAGATATGATTATAGCTCTACCACAATTTCGCTAGTATCATATCCCCTCATTTCCAGTGAATGACCCTGGGGCTTACTTTATATTAGGGAACAGGGGGGGGCTACCCATGTCTCCTAGAAATGGTAAATACAGTTACACTTAAAATCAACTTTATGAAAGATAAAGCACCCTCTGAGATTTGAGGAGTTGGGATTGAGCTTTTAATTCATTCTCTAATTTAACAGTTTGTAGATTCCAGCTAACACTAAGTGATGCCTTAGGTAGTTGCCATCTGTGGTCACCAGGATTCCCAGACTGCTCTTAAAGCCATGTCTCCCAAAGAACATTACGGTGGAGAATAGACTGCCTGAGAGAACATTTAAATATTTTAACAACCTTTGGATTTCTTTAGAGCTTTGGCCTTCTATTGATTTTCATGACCTAGCCCATGAGTCTACACATCTTTTTAGATTTTTAGCCATTGTACCTGTTAGTTACAGAAGATCCTGACCCCTTTGTCAAGAGTCACTATGTGATGCTTGGGCTCCATACAAAGCATCACCCATAGTAAGTCCAGGAGATGGTCATATGACAGCAAAGGGGTTTCCTCCCTCTTTCTTTCCCTCCCTCCTCCTTCCCTTTCTCTCCCTCACAAATAAGGGATGTGGCTGTCTAGAAGTGAGGAAGGGAACCTTCAGTAGACACTGTTCAGGTACCTTGATCTTTGACTTCCTAGCCTCTAGAATTATGAGAAATAATTTTCCATGGTTTTATCCATCTAGCCCAGGATATTTTGTTATGGCTGCCTGAGCATACTAATAAAGATTTATTTGGTCACCATGAAGTGGGATGTTAGTGTAAGAAATATGTAAACTCGTGGATGACACTTCAGAATTGGGTGATGGGATGAGGTTGGAAAAATTTTGAGATTTGTTCTGGGAAAGTCTAGAATGTCCTGAAGTAATTATTGGTAGAATATTTAACATCATTCTGCAGGTGGGAAGATGGCTCAGGGAATGCTTGCTGTGTGAACAAGAGTTCAATCCCACTCACGTAAGGAGCCAAGCATGGCTGTGCGTGCCCTTAACTCCAGTGCTGGGGGCGGGGCAGAGACCAGAGGATCACTGGCTCCCTGGTCATCCAGTCTTATCCAAAAATGGTTGCTGCAGGTTCAGTAGCTGTGTCAGGGAAATAAGGTGGAAGAATGCTAGATAGCCAACATCTTCCTCTGACCTCCTCACACATGTGCAAGGGACACATACATACACACACGCACACATACCCCACAATACATATATCAAACATACACACACATACACCCTCCCACAATACATATATTAAACATAAACACACACCCCACACAAGACATATATCAAACATACACAGACACTCACCCCCCACACACAATGCATATATCAAACACACACACACACACACAAATGCACACATACATACCAAATAAGTGATTAACATTATTTTGTTAATGGACCAGCAAACGATGAGTACATGTATTCATTAGAGAACACCAAGAAAGTGATTTGACTGAGGGGTTGTTTGGCTGCCTGCCGCTCAGGAGAGAGGCTAAGGGACTCCAGAAAGCCTGTAGCTTGAATTGGATGGGATGGAGATGGCCGGATGCTAGACTTAGCTTCTGGGGAACATGAAAACAGCGCTCTTTGGTTATCAATGAAGCCCATCCTTCAAGGAAGATAAGAACAATGCTGAGAGCCTCAAGAAAGAATTGGGCTGCTTCCTTGGTTTTAAAGGGTAAGGCCATGGCTGAGGTTCTAACAAGACAGCGATCACTGCCTGGCACTTTGGGCAGTATATTTCTGGATCTCTGGGGAACAGGATTCCCCTTTGGCAGAGACTGAGGAAACAATTAAAGATGGAGTGAGTCTAGCAGGAGAAATATCACTTGCTGCCTAGTGGGTTCAGAAGCTATGAACTAAATGAGAGGTGTTTGTTCCTGGTCCTTCAAATCTGACGGAATTTTCCTTGCTAGGTATTGGATGTGTATGGGAGCCATCATCTCTCTCTACTTTGTATCATCTCCCTTTTGGAACAGGAATCCCTATCTTAAATGTCTACCACTGTATCTTGGAATTGTATCATTTGTATAGAGCTTCATGGCTGGAGAGGAATTTTGCCTCTGGAGGAACTGGACAGTGAATTCCAGCCAATCTATTGTAGATGATCTTTAGATGAGACCTCAGATTTTAGAGTGGATGCTGAAATAAGATTTTGGGGTTTATTAAGTTGTAATGAATGCTTTTGACATGCCAAAAAGACACGAATTTTGGGGGACTAGAAGCAGAATATTGTAGACTGTGTCCCCTAAAAATATATGTTGAATCCTTAATCTCTAGTCCATCTCCACTTGGAAATGGACCCTCAGGGAAAGTGCTGAAGGTTTAAGGAGGTCTTAAGGGTGATAGGATTTTATAAATAGAGACACATGGGGGAGCTCAGTGTCTTTCTCACTTCTCACCCCCATGGGCCATGGAAAGATGGTTGAACACATAATAAGAGGGAGGAGGAAAGGCTCCGGAAGCTGGCCCTTATCAGAATTCCAACACTGGCAGAAACTTGAACATCTAGCCTCTAGAACCATGAGAAATAAATTCCCACTGTTTAAGCTATCCAGTCTGTGGTATTTTGTTTGGCAGCCAGAGAAAATTACTGAAAGTTTCAAATAAATGTAAATGAAAAAGTTATTTATTTATAGAATATAAATACCTTTTGACTTGATAGTCCCTGTAGCCGATTGCATCTTGGCTATAATAATTAATCCCATATGTTCATCTATAATGTGGCATTGAACCTTCACCAATCAAGATATACAATCTATGGTCTTTCCTTTGGGGATTTTCCAAGCTCGTGTCTATTTGGTATGTGGTAGAAGTGATGTATACCTTCCCACGCTAGGTCACCAGGCTATGCACATTCTAATTTGCTGGGTAGACTGCTTGTTTTTTGAAGAATTGACCTGACATGGAGGAAATTGAAATCCCCTGAAACTCCCATGCCTATGAGGAAGCCCAGGCAAGTGGAGAGGCCATCTGTGGCAGCTTCATTGCCAAACACAGCGAGTTGATAGTTCAAGATCAGGTTCCAGATGGAAGCCAGATAGGTGAATGGACATTACTCGATGGGTCCACATCCCAACCATCAATGAACTCCCAGTGTATTATTCCTCGGGGCCCCAGGAAAGACTATTGCATGTACCAACACAAAGACGTATTCTGTTATCACAGAAGTGACCATGGCCACTGACTGTCTTCTGTCTAGGGAGGTGTCTGAAGTCATTTTATCCTTGCTTTTGCCTTTCTCCCAGTCTCCTTTCAAGGTCCCTGACAAAGAAGGAAAACTTTCACAAATGCCAGGACTTACTTGGCCACCTCAGGTGTTGGAGCAGGAAGAGGGCCTCTTGTCAGGTTTTAGCAACATTTTGTTGAGCTGCTGAGCAGAATAGGGTGTCACGAAGCTCCTTCTCAGCAGTTTCATGTCCACCCTAGGTGCCATCTGCAATAGTGACTGTACAAAGCCACATCGAGAAGAGGTGCTATTCTAAGCACTCAACACTATTAATTTAACCTTTTTTCCCCATTATTTTGTTTGACAAGTGATGACAGGTACAGTAAAGCTAAGTCATCTGATCAAGACCAACCGGGCAGAAAATGGAAGAGCCAGAATTTTAAACCACTTTTTTCTTTTAATTCTGCTATCTCATGGTTTAATGTTGCCGGACAGAAACTACTCTCTGTCCTCATTATTACTACAAAAAAATCTTCTTTCCTTTATTTGTAAAAGAAGTTATCATTATAGTATGTGTGTGTGTGCGCATGCGTGCGTGCGTGCGTGCGTGCGTGCGTGTGTGTGTGTGTGTGTGTGTGTGTGTGTTGTGTTGCATGCTCGTGCACTCCCAAGTTCATGGACACATGTACTGTGTCTTTCTCTGCTGTGTGTTTGGAAGGAGGGTCTGGCTCTTCCCAAGTCTATGAATGGTGGCAGGAGTAGCCAATGTTTGTTATAAGAGATGAACAAATGCTAACACAGCCAAGCTCCAAGGCATCTGGGCTTTTAAAGCTTTCTAAGCCCTTTGACAAAAGCCATCAGAGCAGAGAAATGATGTTGCAGTGTGCCGTTCATTCCCACCGGGTTTAATGAAGATAAAGGGAATGGTTTTATGTGTCCAGTTGGGCTTAACAAATTTCCCAGGCTGCCGAAAGGCTGCGAGGGAACAGACAATTTGTCCTCATCATGTTCATTAGGAGGGAGAAAGTTAACTAACCTTTCTTTCAGCGTGTGTTTTTCCCAGGGCCCAGAGAAAGCTATAGAGCTGAAATATCCCTAATATAGTTTCTGATCGGCCTTTCCCTTCCCTAACTTCTCCTTTCATGATCATTTTCACAGCTGTTACAGTGAATCAGTATCATTTTGTGTTTTTGTTTAAATAAAAACACTGTGCTCTATCTTTTGAGCTAACTGTCCAGAACTAAATATTCTGTCCCCTTTTGGGAAATGGCAGGTTGTCAGGGAGCCAGGCTGGGTACAGAGTGGTTTGTGTGTTTGTGTCCTCTCTCAGTTGCTCCTGATGAATGAATGAAAGCTACAATGCTCAGAGTTTAGGGGACATGCTTAGAATATGACTGTGAGCAGTTCCCAATAGCAGCACAGAAGACCCCAAATTCAATGATGGCTGACACCCAGGCAGGAGATGAACCACCCCTAATTTATCATCTAGGGCTCCAACAAAACTTCTGAGGAAATGGTGAGATGAGCAAGAGACCTACCTCCACAGCAAGTCAGAGAACCTATGAAAGGATAATGGAGACAGACATTGAGGATACCTAACACAGTTCAACGAGACTCTTAAGATCTCAACAATAAAAAAGACTTAAAACTCACCCACCATGACTCAGGGTACTTTGCAGAAGAGGAGGTGGAAAGATTGTAAGAGCCACAGTGTGGGGGGGAATATCCAGAGACATCGCCTCCCTCAATAGCAATGCACACAGAAAAAAAGAACTGGCTACTTCTTGTACAATTCATAGCCCCTACCCAACTGAATGGTCCGGCAAGCCCACTGAGGAAGGCCCCCAGTGGGTTGGGGACAGAGAGGAGGGTCATAGGGGTACCACCATAAGACTTGCTCATACAATGTATCTAATTATTAACAATAAATAAGTTTATTTTAAAAAAGACCCCAAATTCCTACTTTCTACATTAGTTACTTTTCTAGTCTTTTTGACCAAAGGCATGACAAGAAGTAATTTAAAGAACGAAGGGTTTGGTCATGGCTTAGGAGCCATCATGGGATGTGTGTGTTGAGGGGGAGGTGTGGTAGAGTTCATGACAGAGGGGCCTGTGGCTAGGACTCCTGGCATCTCAAGAGAGGAATGCTAAACTCAGCTGGTCTTCAGCCCATGATATGGTACCATCTAGATCCAGGGTGTGTCCTCCCTCCTCAGTTTAACCTCTTTGGACATTCCCTCACAGACATGTCTAGAGGTGATTTGAAATCCAGTCCAAATGATGGCGACGATTTACCTCACCTTCACTTTTGCAATAAAACTGTCTCACATTTTGCATCAGAAGGTGGAATCTCAATTCTGTAACTTGACTCTGGGCTCAGCCCTGTGATTTGCTCTGTCTGGTTGGATACTAGCTGAGGCTTGAAACATGGGGCTTTCTCTCTTGTGCTACACTAGAATCTGGACAATCTTACATTCCCTGTTCCGGGCTAACTTGGTAGAGGATGAAAGAAACTAGGACAAAACACAAGGCACAAATGTTGGTGGTCTCAATGTGGACTTTGTCACCACTCCCAGAACTTCTGCAAAAGAAGCAGCTCACACTAGATCCTCCACCTATTAGCAACCTGCCAACTGATGACAGCTGTGTGGGAGTCCAACAGAGAGACAGGCCAAGCCAGTCCAGATCAGAATTGTCCAATTGGCCCAAGGAATTGTAAATGAAAGATCATTGCTATTGTTTTAAGGCACTAAATTTAGGGATGGTTTGTTCCATATCCAGAGCTAACAAATATATGTACTTCTCAAAGCACATGAAGGCTTATTTGGGGTACACTTCATGCCATGTAGTCTCTGAAAACTGAAAAGCCATGTGATTTAGGAAGTAACTTCAAAGAAATTAGGCCTCTCAGTTCAATAACTACCAGTAATACCAGTGTGGTGGTTTGACTCAGGGGTTCTGAATGCTTGATCCCCAGCTGATAGCAATTTCGGAATTGGACCCTTGTTGGAAGTGTGTTGTTGGGGCGGACATATGGGAGTTATAACCAGCTTCCCCTTGCCAGTGTTTGGCACACACTTTGTTCTGCTATTGTCCACTTGATATTGGCTTGGAGGTGATGTCCAGCCTCCCCTCATGCCATCATTTTTCCTGCCATCATGGACCTTCCCCTCGAGTCTGTAAGCCAAAATAAATCCTTTCCTTCCACAAGCTGCTTTTTTGGTTGGGTTCTTTCTTCCAGCAATGAGAAAGCTGACTACAACAGGCAGTGAGGACTCTTTTAATGTTGCGTCCACATCCAGTTCATACCAACTCAGCTGTTTCTTCCCCTAGGTCAGAGATCAAGGCGACCCAAGAATATCTGATTAAATAAGCCAAGTCTCTGTCAGAAGGTCACATGACTGAAATCCAGGACAATTTGAAGGGATTGTGTAACACATTACCATGTTCATAAATGTCTTACAAACTACGTAAGAATAATTTCCTTCCTACACACCAAGCTCAAGTTGATCATTTTGTGGGGTCTACCTAGTGTAGAGATATTAGGTTTAAATTCTGAAATTGATCTTATATCCTTTCCTTTGGAAATAAATAAGTTAGATGAGAAGAACTAAAAACCAGATAGTTGATGACATATCTACATAAAATGTTGTATAATACCATTGAGTAGTACCAAGTGCTATTTCCTCTTCTAAGTCTTTTAAGATATGGCTGGTATCCTGGGTACCTATTGCTGTGCAATAAATCATTTTAAGAAACATAATGGCTTAAAACAATAATCATTTTTCATCTTTCATAGTTCAGAGGATCTGGAATTCAGACAGAAGCCAGCTTGGTGGAACTTGCTCAGGCTTCTTACATGACTATACTCGAGGCAGCAGGAACAGTAACAGCCAAGCCTGACACAACTGGTGGCTGTCAGCTTTTCCTTCCTATGTTCTGTCTCAGTGTCACTCATGGGCATCTCTACCTGGCCTATTTTTGGTTCCCCACAGTTTGGCTTTCTTAGGACAGTAGTTGTTTTACACAGTGGCTTAGGGCACCAAGCCCATGAAAATACTGGCTGGCCTATTATAACCTCAAAACTTACATAGCTTAATTCTCTTTTCCATGATCCCAAGCCATGATTCAAGAGAATATAGACCCTATCCACATATCAATGGGAAGACTGTCACTGTTTACCATCAGACTGCCATGTGAGAGATATTATTGTGGCTTAAAAAAAAAAAACAGTGCCACCAATGGCCAGAGGTAAACATCTCTGGCTTTATTGTGGATCTTTTTTTTTTTTTTTTTTTTTTGGTTCACAATTTCCTGGCATGGATGAAATTCATACAAATGTTATCACTGGTATTTTGTTCAACTACCTGTGTCCACCAGTGTCCAGCTATAAAAATCATTAATAAAACACACATGGAAGTTATGAGCAAAGGTGAAGAAAAAAATGTGCTAAGACAAAGGCTCCTTAGTCATTACTGCGTAGCTCTGCTCTGTTGGACACAGAAGGACATTCAAAATTTGGGTGAAGAACCAAACAGAACCAAACAGGAAGATGTGAGTTGGAACATCCTTGAACCCAACGCAATGAGGAGGAAGGAACCTGACACTGAACTAGCCATCACACATCTTTTCCAGATCCTTTGAATGAAACTAACTTACTGCCTATAAAGTTTTCATAAACCCAAGGTTCATAGACAGTAGGGAAATGCCAAACAACTAGAATAAAGCCAATACAATGCTCGGTTTGAATGCTCTCTCGTTTCCCAGGGGACAGAGTATCAAGCACAAACCGAGAAAGGTTACCTGGGAGTCACATCTTCAGGACCCCTTCCTTCTCATCATGACCAAGGTGCTCTCACATTCTAGAACAACAACAACAACAAAAAGCAACTCTCCATGTTTATTTGTTTTTTATAAACATGGCTCTGGGTTTCCAGCTGTCATTCAAGTGCTATCTGACATTTTACAAAAAGATTTAGCGCATTATGAAAATTCTCTTAATTTTGAGATTATTTACAGATGAAGCCAAAATTTAAATGCAAGCTCCAGAGAAAATATCTAAATTCTTCTGTAGTGAACAGTTGACTGAGAACCTGTAATGTTCCCACTCCTGAGCAGGTCAACACTAGAGCAAGAAGCACTGGGATGTGTGGGGACTGAGGTAGGCACAGAGTCCTTAAGGAACTAGCAGTGATTGCACATAAGTAGGTATTGCTTGGAACTGGGGTTTGAATTTTCATTTATATTCAGTGGTAAATCATTGCAGAATAAAGACTTGGTCTTGGGTGGTGTTAAGTTTTCACTCTATCATAAACCAAAAAGTAATTCCAAGAAGTTTTTTGTTTTTTCTTTCTCATCTTCTTGCCTTGATGCCTTTTTCCTTTGGACACTGAATATAAATGGGTTTTGCTGGGAGCTAGGTTTTGTTTTGCTTTGTTTTCGTTTTGACTCTCTCCGGCATTTAACACATCTATGTGAGCACACTCGATGCCCTCCACGGAGTTATAATGCATTAAAAATTCTTTCCCATCATCTCTCTTATTATCTGAAATTACACAGCGCTGAAACAGGAGAAGATCTCTTCACCCCAATAGGCTAATTTTAATGATTAACTGAGGAACTGTTAAAATTTTACCTCAGTGCTCCACTGTCATTATGGGATTAGAAATAACAGTCATGATTGGGTAGAATTCTAATAAGATGGGGGTGGGATGAAGGCTGAGCGGGATGTCTTTGTTTTTAAAGTAGCTGAGGCTTAGGTCTTCTCTACAATGACCTTATATTTGGTGGTGGAATAGCTCTTCTGGAAGGAGAATTTTCTAAGTGAGAATGCATCCTCTCCAGCCTCCGATTAGTGTTGGGATGAAGATGGAGAGAGGGAATCTCCATACTGTGGAAATCCTGCAGTGTATATGCTTTATCACATATGAAGATGCCTCAAACATCCACGTGCCTTTTTAGAGCAAAGTATTCAGATGTACAGGGTCCAGAGGGAGGGAAAGAGTAACACGAACCATCTTTTCAAATGCTGCCTTGCTTACAGCTTCTCCTGCTCGGATGCTCATTGAGTAAACAAGCAAAGAGGAGATTTTGGTAGAGGATGAGTGAAGTGGGTCTTAGCGATGCTTCCTATTGAGCTATTGTGATGGGTCCAGTTCACATTGGCTCTAGAACCCACCTTCTGACTCTGGTTCACAGTCACAGCGCATATGCATCACTTTCAACATGTTTTCAAAAAGGCTGTTTTTTTTTTTTTTTGTTTGTTTTTTGATAGGGTTTTACTGTGTGGTCCAGGCTGAACTGAAGCTTCTTATGTGGCTCAGGCTGGTCTCAGACTCACAGTCCTCCAGCCTCCACCTGTTGCGTGCTGGGATTACAGACATGTGTCACCTCTCCTCTCCTCCAGTGAGCCTCTTTCTACCAGGCCTTCTCTTCAGAACTCTCCCTTTCCAAGATACAAGATGTTCCTCTGGCTGTACTTTCTGTCACTCTTCAGGGACACACAGCATTTAGCAAGAACAGATACAAGATGTAGAATTGATACCTCAGCTTCCCCCTCCCATGGGTGAGTCCAGTCTAAGGAGGAGGGATGCAGACTGGTCCCCGTTGACCACAGTGAAAATTACTCAACTCTCTTCTGATTGGCTCATCTCCTTCCTTGTCTTATCTCTTCTTTCCCATAGATGCTTTCTATGGGCATCTTAGCAATAAACTTGGGTATTCTTTATTCATTATAAAGGAATCCAACTGGATACATACTTTACAAAAAGATGTCCTGAAATCTTTTTTCCCCCACATGCCAGAACTTTAATATATTACAAACTGGTTAGGTCCCATCAGGTTATTCTCTATGGCTCCTGTCCCTTCCCCCATTTGAAGTTTTTATCCATCAATCCTTCACCATGCCTGAACTCTGAACTCATGGGATGTGAGGCAAGTCGCTATGGGTTACAGAAAGGAAGATGAAAGGCATGTGCATTCCTGTTTCTTATAATTGACTTAAAACAAGGACCTCAGGACAGAGGAGTGTGAAGTCTCTTCTCTGGAAAGATCTAGGCCTAAGAATACTCACAGGAGCACCCAGAATGGCCCTTATGTGTCACCCAAACACATTATGAATAGGTCATTGTCATGCACTTCTCTTGACTTTCTCTGCCCAACATTTTATTTGGGGTTTGTCATAGTCAGCCACATGGGATGAAACTTCAAACCAGGCACAGTTTTGGGGGAGGAAAGTATTTATTGAAACTACAGATTGAGGGGAAGTTCTGTAACAGTGAAAGAGGTTGGCTCTCTTTCACAGGTCCGAGCAGAGAGAGAAGCCCATCACCAATACCACACACACAACAGTAAACAAGCAGGAGGGCAAGGAGAGAATTTCTTCCCTGTTATATAGCCTTAGGGTGGGGTCTTACAATCCTTCCCCAGACTTAATAGCTTCCTGAGTCTCTGGAATTTCCTTCCTGCATTGCTCACACAGGAAAGGATGTTTACTTCTAGCTTCTTTGTGCTTCTTTACATCCTGCCCCTTGCTGAGAGGCTGCCTTCCTGTAAACATCCTCAGAGATCCACCCAAGATTACTTAAAAGGTCAAGTTGATATCAAAACTTAACCATCACAGGGTTCTTACAGATGTTTATGTGATTTAAAAAAATTATTTGTTTATGTGATTTTTGAATCTCTTTATTCTCTTTGACCATTTTATTTTATTTCCATATAGAAAGATATACATACTATCCTATAAATCTCCCCGAGGCCCTCTCCCCTCCCCTTGGGAGATGGTTTTATCACCTCCTTTTCTATAAAAATCAGGTGTACCTACTGGAGTATAACTTTCTCTCATTCCTTTCTGACTCTATTTTCCTGACACTTAAATTTTCACTCCAATTTTCTGCCTGATTACCATCATTCTTTTAATCTTTTTTAATTTACAAAGCAATAAGTGTTTCTTACATTGACATTTTCTCTTCACTACGTTCACAGATTTCTCAGAAAGCCCTTTAACAGTTACTTAAGTTAGTGTGCATTCTTCAATTCTCTCTTTTTGCTTCTAAACTTGCATTTGCACCTAGAAGAAAAAAAAAGTTAAGGTTGGTTAAAGGTTTGAGAGCCGGGTCTTTAGGCTTTGCAGACAAGTGCCTGAAGTGCTGAGCTATCTCTTCAGCCTCTCCTCTTTCAATCCACTAAATTCTGGGATGATTTCTTATATAGCAGTAGATAAGCTGAGTCATGTGGCTCATTCATTCTATCTGATTTGAGCTCATACTGTGCATAAGAAGGTTCAAAGTGGACTCAGTCTCTTCCCCACACATAACCTAGTCAAACTGAGGGTTTTTTTTCCAGCCCATGAACACCCTACAATTGTATCCTCTCTTCTTTACCATTTGTATACAAGTGCTTTTTCTGGAGGAGAGAGGGCTCTCAGCATACTAGACTCAAAAACCTCTGTGGCTTCTAAAAATAAAGTGTTGCAGAAGGAAACTCAGGCGCAAAATAATTGTACAAAAAACGTTTTAGTAGAAGAAACTTTGCTGTGTTGGAAGAAATCAAGTGGTGCTTAATTATACTAATTGGGATTGGGCCTCCACAGTGGAGATGATACAACTTTTTCTCCTAAAGAGTTCTTTCTAAAAATTGAACTTAGATCTCTTATGCCCAATAATTTCTCTCTCCTCCCATGTTACACAGATTTCATTGTACTTCTAATATTTTCAGTTGGATCAATCTCCCCATTCTTTCCCTAAAGACCAGTATAAATTTAAAAGAAATAAGAGAGTCAATAATGAAAACTCAGGATCAGGCTATTTCCAGTATTTGTGGGGCCCATGGCAGGAATAAAATACGGAGGCTCACATACAATGCATACACTTTTAAAATTATAAATTAGACTGACGATATCATAAACGATGCTGTATTCTTCCTGACTTGTCAAACATAGCTTCACATTTAGAATTTTTAGACACCTAAAAGTCTATATTGGTATGAGGCTGTAGGGAAGGATTTAGCCTGTTCCCCTACTAGTACCAGTGAACAACTTGCTCCTCATCTCTTTCCTATATCAGCTCTGCCCTTCACAAGGATCTGACCACATGACCATGCTCCAGCCATAACCGAACCCCGCCCCCCACCTCACACTGCCAGTCATCACTTTGGGCCCCAAGTCTCAGAGGATACAGCAGCAGAGCTCACTCTTGGAAAGGTAGATCCTTCCTGTGATAGGTCATCACCTACCTCCCCAGAAACTCTCTCTTACACTGCAATGGCCAGTCAGATAATGGCCCTTTGCATTAAAGATGAAATAATATATTTCGGATTATGTTTTCTTTATTTATAAGCCGAGTATGTCAACATCTCTTCTTTCCAGCTGTGCTGGAAAAACTGTCAATATCCATATTGATACAAGGAATGCCAATGGTGACAGCTACCGTTGTCTAAGCACTGTCCTCTCTGTGCTGGGAACATTACACCCATGGTACCTGTGACTCGTCACAGCATCCTGGTCACAGGATCCTGGTGGGCTCAATTCCTGGTTTAGACATGAGGAAAAGCAACTTTCCAGAACTGGCAAAGTGGTCATCTGATCCCCAAACTCTTGCTTTGAAATACTTTGTGATATTGCTCCTTCCAGACCACACCTCTACACTCTTTCAAAGAGACCCTGAAAGAAATTTCCTTTCTCAGCTCATTGCAATTTTCTTGTAAGACTTTCTGGGAATCTTAGTCATATTTTAAGCGTCTATGATTAGCTGTTTCAAATAGAAAAGAGTCTGCAAACAGAACCCTCCATGGGGTGTTACCCCCAGAATTTCAGCATCTTTGTCTTGTCTGCGGGTTCATTTCATTCTGATCTTTAAAATGCATCGGCTTTAGCATGTGGTAGTCCATGTGCTCTTACTTGATTGCAGAACTCCTGGGGCAGGAATTTGAACACAACAACATGGGAGACTCCTCTCCCTTGCTCCACAGGGACTGAGGTCTTAGCCAGGAGGACTTGAGGACTGAGGGTGACATTAACACCCCTCAACAGTTGAGGCTAGAGGATTAACTCTCTGCTTGGGCTGAAGGATAGGCTGTGGATTGAGGCACCAAACGTGGCCCTCCATGCGGCTTGAGCTTCCTCACATCTGGGCTCCAAGTAGCCAAAGAGCAAGTGTTTCTGGATAACCGAGGGAGCTGCATGATGTTCTCTGATCTAGTCAAAGTTGTCACACAGTGTGGCTCCTGCCTGAGTTAAAAGTGAGTCATAAATACACCCTGTTGGGAGGGAAGGCACATTGTACTCCTCAAGTAGCATTCCACGGAGTGCTCAGCCGTTTGGAAAAACCACCACAAGTAATTAAAAGGCACCTCAGTCATGGATTATTATTCTTTAGACTGAGAGTAAATGAGCTTATCCCTCATAGAGGAGGGGACTGAGTAATACAAACAGAATAATGCCTAAACTGGCCAACTGACTCATACAGAATAAAAATCATTACAGCCTTTGAATTATATATATATTTATTTAAATTTTTTATTATCCATAATTAGATACACTTAATGAGGGAATAATGTGTTGATGTCTCCAATTCCCCTATTTCCCTCTTCCCTGTCCCCGATCAGTTGGATTTCCTCCTCCGTGGGCAGTCTGGATCAGTCCATGGGGTATAATTTTTGAATGATGCAAAAGATTCTTTCCTTGTTTCTTGCCTAAAGAAGTTATGTAGACCTGTTTTCCCATAGATAACCAAGTCCCTCCCTGGGAAGGACTCTTTTCCTAGAATTAACATTTAAGTCTGATTCTGGCTTTGTGGTTGATAAAGTTCAGCCCCAAAACTTGGTATCATGGCTGGTTAACCCAGCCCCCATTCACAAGCTATAAATGACCCACATTCGTGTGACAAGGTGGGCTTCACCCTTCCCACCTTCCACATGACAGAAGCTCTCTGTCCTCTTTCCTTCTTTTTTCTTTTCTTAATCTAATAGTCTTTCTAAGCCTTAAAAAAATTAGGAGCAATGTACTATAATGTTGAAAATTATATCAGATAGAATGTCCACATGTATGTTACAGTTTGAGAAAACGTCCACTATGAGCTTATTCTTCTGTTTATCAGGATAATAAGCATGTATGGGATTTTTATTTTTTTTATTTTTAAAAAATATTTTATTTATTCATTTTCAAGCAGAGAGAGAGAGAGAGAGAGAGAGAGAGAGAGAGAGAGAGCGAGAGCGCGCACCAGGGCCAGGGCCACCACTTGTGGGTCTGGCTTATGTGGGACCTGGGGAATTGAACTCGGGGCCTTAGGCACTGGAGGCAAGTGCCTTAACCGCTGAGCCATCTCTCCAGCCCCTATATGGGATTTTTAAATAAGGATAAAAATCACAGAGGAGTTTGGAAAGATAAAAAAGCCTGCATTAAGTTCGAAAGACATAGCAAGTGTCTGGGTCACCATGTTGTGGTGTCCAAGCATGTGTGCAGGCCACCAGACCATGCTGACTGTCTGATGCTAGGAGTCAATGGGGGGAGGCGGGCTGCCCAGCTCTGTGAAGCTGGAAGGGAACTGTGAATCGGCCTGTGCAGAGTTTGCTTCAGGGAAGAGGATGTGCATGGTCACACCACCAGGTAGGGGCGGGATGCAGTCTGGAGTACAGGTGCCAAGACCCTGGCTCGGATGGTTCCTTCTTCACTTGCTGCAATCAGCTGTGAACTGACAGGCATCAGCTCTGAGCCTGACTGAAGGGCTGACATATTTCCACTCTGAGTAGGCGTCTTGCCTGCAGTGCTGTCTCTACTGAAGACTCTTGGATGCTTCTGGCTTGGGAAAGGAAGGGGGAAGGGTGTGATTTTATGGAAATTGGACTAGTATTGTGAGAAACTTAGCAGTCATTGGTCACATCCAATTGACAGGTGACAATTTTATTCTGAAAGATGTTGAACTCTATAGTGAAGTAAGGAAATAACATAACAATGAACTTCTTTCCTTTAAGGGAAAAATAAGGAAAAACCTTCTTTAACAGTTGGGGAGGAGTCCCCTCCTAGAGTTGGATGTTTTAAACTAGAATTTGGATGTCTCTAAACTTTCAGGCAGGGGGAAGATGGCATGGATGCATATATATGCATTTCAGATCCAACATATCTCCTCTGTCCCTAACACTTTTTGCCTCTATATTGTCAGAAACATACTCAAAAGAGCTCCCAAAACAGAGTCTGAGCTCAAGTATTTTGCATGATCTCTAATTGTACTTTTGCTTTCCATCCTATTAGGGCACCAGGCTCCGGATAGATGCTCAGCTATGCACACATTCTTTTTTTTTATTGTCCATAATGCGTTACATTATTTAGTGGGCAAACAATGAGTTCTTATCCCCAAATTCCCCGATGCTCCCCCTCCCCAATCCCCAATCAGCTGGATATCCTCCTCCATGGGCCCTCTGGATCAGTCCTTGTGGCAGGGGACCATGGAGAGCCTAGTACTCAGCCCGGTTCTCCTGGCCCAAGTGTGTTGTTACTGAGGGGTGCCATGCCTCTGGATAGTCTCCTCCACCACGGCTCTCACAATCTTTCCGCGCCCTCTTCCGCACAGTTCCCTGAGTCGTGTTGGATGAGTATTAAGGCTGCTTTATTGTTGTGAGCTTAGGGGTCTTTGTATGCACACATTCTTAAATGATCAATCTTTTAACAAAGAGGAGTTGTCTGTGGCAGGTGAAGAAATATAGATAGTTTGGTGATAGTGGGGTTGGGAGAAGGAATCAGGAACTAGAAAACAACCTAGACTTAGAAACTTCAGAGATTTTCTGGACATGAACACTGACTGATACAAATGCTTGTAAAGACATGGGCTCTGGAGCAGAGTTCTGCTTCTACTTCATGGATGAGTGTAAAGGCTGACCCCCCCTTCTCCCCACCCCCACAGCTTTGACTCAGCTAGGTGTAACATTTCACAGATTTGATTTCATAGTTTTGCACGATATTTTCAGAGAATCAAAGAATAATGGAATTTCTCCTGGCCAGTTGCTATGAGCACTTCCTTCTAAATTGTCAACAATGTCCTGTTTGCCCTGTTGTTCAGAGGCTACCTTCTGTAGAATGATATCCATCCCCTTCCTCCTCCTCTTCCTCATTAAGTGAAGGTCTCCAAGGCATTTGCATGCCATACAGATTTTTTTTATCCTTCCAAGAATGTATGAGAGCAATTATGATTCTTCTCATTAAAGAGAAAGGTTTAGAAAAGTTAGGTACTTACCCAAATACAGTCAGCTACTGGTATTGAGGTGGGAATGGGATCTGTGATGTCAAGTGTGCTAGTCAGCTTCATATAATGACATGATCATTGGGAAACACCTGAGATCGTTAGCATATAAAGAGAAGCTTTTTTTTGGTTCATGGTTTTGGAAGTCCCAGTTGAAAATGGTTTTGAGCCTCTGACAAGGCACACACCCTGGTGGGAGCATGTGGTGTATCCAGCTGCAAAGAGGAGGAGGAGGAGACCACGCTTCTACAATGCCTTCAATGTCCCCACTGACCTGAAGGTGCTCCCCCAGGAATCAACCCCCAAAGACTCTGCCTCCTAACACATGCTTCTTGAGGGGATATTTACCCAGATCATAGCATATAGGTAATTGTAGGTGCTAGGCTCGGGAAACTGGCTGGGACCACAGAGACTCAAGAGGGTACTAGAAAGCACAGATAGTGTGGAGAGAGGGCATTCATCACAGAGGCCATGACCCCGAGAGTGATATAATAATTCATGTAGAGATCACCCAGGACTCATCCAAATCCTTTGGTCTTAAATTTCAACTATCGAGTGATTAAAACTGTAGTTTCTTAAGATAACTCAGATTTTATTAAATGATTGAAATGCATATGAGATAAGGAAAGATACCCACAAGGACGTGTTTGCAGAATGCTAGTGTTATACATTTTT
>PVHP010014436.1:0-39150 GCA_004024765.1 Zapus hudsonius | reverse complement strand
GAAGAAAGAAGAAAGAAGAAGAAAGAAGAAGAAGAAGAAGAAGAAGAAGAAGAAGAAGAAGAAGAAGAAGAAGAAGAAGAAGAAGAAGAAGAAGAAGAAGACGACGACGACGACGACGACAGGCGAGGGGGAGGGGAGGGGAGGGGGAGAGATGACAGAGAAAAGACAAAGAGCACTTGGGATACCCTCATGTCCCCTGTGTGTTAATGGCCTATACTACAGTATCTAATTTTTTTAAACTAGAGGTAAACAATGTTGCGATCTGCTACAGTCTACTGTGCAAGAGTTAAATGAGAAAAACAGGGATTAGTGACTATTCCCGGAGCAATCAGACTACTCTGATTACTTCTGTCCTTTTCCAGATCTCTCTCATAAAAAGACAGGAAAGGAAAAAAGAAAAAAAGAAACTTCAGCAAGACGGAAAAGTGACCAGTTACATTTAGTCTAGGGTTTAAAAGAAGAACAGAAAGAACATACTTCAAAGTCCTCCAACAGAAATGATCTTATTTAACAATTTAATAAAAATATCCTGTAAATGTCTTTGTCATAGAATCAATTAAATGAAAAATTAAAGGTATACAAATTAAAACTGCCACTGAATTCCAATAAATTGTATGCCTCAAATTTTGCGTTCAGAGTCTTATTTCACCTCACTGTGATCCCAGGTAAACTGAACAGCAGTTATGGATATCAGAAATCCAAGAAATAACTCACTTCTTTTAAAAGCATATGAAGCAAGAATAAAATTCTGATACCCATGCCTTAAGGCCTCTATATTTGGTTGCCAGTAGTGTTTAGACTGAGATACTACAGAAGCAAAAGGAAGCCATAAAGGAATATATAGCCATAATTTAAGATCCATTCTCTTTGGGATTCTGAATAAAGGGACTCGACCTACTAAAATTTAATGTGAAAAAAAATGATACATTTGTAAAGGACCTGTAACATTTAAATGGCAAAACTACCTACAAATAATCACCTTCTGAAAAGACATGAAGGGTGCTTCTAAAAAAAATGAGACACGTGGATGTAAAGGCAGGATCATCACCAAGATTTATAAGTAAAGGAAAGTAAAATAGAGGTAATAAATTTGTGTTTCCCCAGGCCCTTCATTCAAACCAAAAGATGTGGCGCTATACTCCCAAAAGCAATTTCAGACTAGCGATGTCTTTATTTCTTCCCAGACAAGCTGGAAGCTAAGCAGAATGACAAAGAGTACTTGCTCTGTTTGAGACACTGAAGCAGCAACAAAACTTTGGAATAACTTAACTGGTCAGAATCCCTCCAAATAGGCTGACTCAAACAAATAAGCACTGAAATATTGTAGTTTCTTTCTAAGTTGTTTGTTGCAAATAAACAAAATTAAAATAATTATTACACACATCAAGGATCTGCCCCTCAGTAGTGATATGACCCTTAACCACCACACTAAGTCTCATGAGTGCCATGGATAAGCACATACTTATCCACCCTTATTAAGATGATGGAATGCTAAGACACAAAAATTTTAAAGGTTTAAAATTTAGCTTTAATTCTGCACTTATACAAGATACAGACTTAAATCATACAATTCGGTTGCATCTTAAATGAACTATATATGCCTGCCTGGTCACTCTGAGAACACTGGGTTGTTTTGCTGAGAGGACTGGCTCCTCTTACACAGATTCAATAATAATAATAATAATCCTATAGCAAAAGCTGGAGAGAAACTTGTATAAAATCACAAGTTTAGAAAAAAGTAGTTCTAAATAAACATGATAATATATAAAACAAGATATAATCGTGTAGCCATAATTGGAATATAAAACCCAACTTCTGCAAAAACAGTATTAAAAGATTAACACATACACATGCTGCTGAGATATCAGCTTTAACACATCCTTAAAATCCTTGGGCTGGGGAGATAACTCAATGGTTAAAGATGCTTGCTTGATAAATAAACAAGTAAGTAAATAAATAAAAATATTTTAAAATCCTAAGTGATTGTGAGCTTTCCCTCATAAAGCACAAAAAAATTTGTATTTGTCATGTTGTTTTCCAACATCAAAACAATTCATAAACACGAGCAGCTTCACAATAATCCAGGGAAAGGTAGACATAGACATTCATAGTCCACAAGAAAGTAATACATTAAGACAAGGCAGAAAACAAAGATTTGGAAAGAGAAAACTAGAGAGCTGGACCTTGGGAATGCTGTCTGGGAACACATACTTAAGAATGACAGTCCTCACTCACCCCTAAGCTGAAGGAAACTCTCTTCTCTCCCCAAAACCACTAGACTCTACCTGATTCTAAGACTCTACAGGCAACAGTATTTGGCTCCTTCTAGAGATAAGCAAACCAATGGAATACAATTCCTAAGCATATACCCACAGACCCGTGATCAACTCTGAATGCTTTACCAAAGTTTCAAATAATACTGGATAATAAAATAATTTTCAAATATAAAACTGTATTTATGCCTTTCACCTGTCATGTATATATGCTACATATATGTTATTGGACAAGTTTCTCAATAATACTATTTTGAAATTGAAACAAAAATAAAAATAATCACATTGTGTAATTTTTAAGAACTAAACAAAATACTGCATTGATAGATTATTGAACTGTGAAACCAACTGAAAGTCAAGTATATAACCTTTGTGGCAGAGAAATTGATTTCTCATTAAATGTCCATAAACACACTCACATTTTTTTCAAGCATGCTGAAGTTTTGTCAAGGTTGTGAAACCAATTCTTGCCTTATTTCCAGACCAAGGTACATAAATCTGGCAGATGACCCTTCAACTCTTTTGCCTAGACACATATTCCAAATGACACAGCTGCATTTCAGAAAGCAGCAGCATGGGTCTGAGGCTGCACAGGGAAGAGGTATCCAGTGAATGTAACAGGAGTGAAAAGCACACCTTTACATGCTGAGCTGCTCCCCCAAGCTCTTCTAGGCTTGTCTCTAAACTTAGCACAGCAAGCAAAACTTAAATGTCTCTTTTCGCAGCCTAATTCACTTAAATGCTGCAAGACAAAATATATATTTGAAAATGGTAATCTTATGTGTGTTAAAGGTTATCTTCCTCTCTGTGATTTTGTATCTAGAATGAATAGGATGGAGTAAAGGACAATATTTTAAAAACAATTTGGTAAAGTAATCCAACAAACACAAAACTTAAGAGAAACATAGTATCACTTTAAGAGAAAAAAATAACAGTATTAACTTTTCTGTTGTAAGAATACAAGTTACAAAACAAACAAACAAACAAACCCAGAACTAACATCGAAGACACTGGAGAAGAGGAAAGGCAAGCCCAGTCTCCTGGGAACAGAGAGCAGACCTGCTGCAGGCACAGCAGCAGCACTGGCACTCGGTGCTTATCCATCTGCAGCAGAATCGTAAAAACCCTCACGAGCCAGAGATTTTATAGCTAAATCATTTGGGAGCAACACCAAAGAGAAACTGACCTGAAAGGACTTATCATTTCTGTTTCCCTGCTTAGTGTGAATATTCACACATTTTTAATTATACAATGCTATAAGGTATACATAAGATATGACAATCATATCACATTACCTTTCAAACCCTGAAAATTCTTGTATTTTGAAACACACTTGGCTCCAAAATCATGACAGAGAAGATTATGGAATGGAGACAGGATGGCAGTAGAGTCTCTGTCATGAAGCAAAAAGGAAACGAAGAGGGCTGGTGAAGGCACTTGCCTCCAGTGCCTAAGGCCCCGGGGTTCAATTCCCCAGTACCCACATAAGCCAGACACACAATGTGGTGGCCCTGGTGTACTCTCGCTCGCTCTCTCTCTCTCCTCTCCGCTTGAAAATGAAATATATATATATATATATATATATATATATATATATATATATATATATATATATATATATAAAGGAAACGAAGAGTATGGCTTTCTAACCAGTGTGTGATTCAATCAATTTAAAACAACTTTCAGAATTTTCTAATAAAATTATTTCTCTCTTTTTTTTTTTGCTTGGGGGGGGGAGGAGAAACAAGGAGGTTTCCAGGGATGAACCCAGGGCCTTGCACATGCTAAGCAAGCACTCTACCACTGAGCTATATATATCCCAAGCCCTTCAGGTATTTTCTTTATAATGCTTTAGTACTCCTAGTAAAGTAAAATAGATACAATCATTCTAAGGCCAGACCATGCCAGAGGTATTAGTAACAGTTACAAGATCAAAGAGAAATAAAAAACACTATATTGAAAGTTATTTCTGAGCTCAAAAGACTGCAGGTAGCATGGTAGCCATTCATTCAGCTCAAACGTGGGATCAGAGAAGAGTAAACTTCAACATGGGAATGGCTGGTGGGATGCCAGCTGGAAAGAAGCACAGGTATATGTAGTCAGCAGGCATCACTAGGAAAACAAGTATCCAAAGCAAGCTATCCAAGGTTCAAGAGAGAAATGCAGGAAAAAGTATTTCTACTGGGGTTCTTGGCTTAGCACTACCAATGGATGCTGCATTCTCCTGAGGTGGCTGGGCACTCACCAGCACCTCGGATTTTGACCCACTAAACTTAGTGGCCTTCTCCAGTTCTGATGGCTGGAAGCAGCAAAATCGCCTCTGTTTAGAACCGCTGATCCAGATGCAAAATAAAGATTGAAAGTTTAAACACATTTCATCTTCTAGTTTCTAGGAAAATGTGAAACATAATTCCCTGATAAAAGTATGAGAAGGAAAAAACATCACATTCTCTTTCTTAGACCTGTAAGTTATGTTTTGGCTCCTATTTGTAAAGAATGGAAGATAAGCTCCCAAGCAAGACTTGCTGCCTTTCCTCAGGAACGTCCTCCTACAGGTACAGCATGCCATCCGAGGAGAGAACTACTATCAACTGACTGCCCAGAGGGAAGAAGACAATCTGTAAACTATTCATATAACTTTTTTAAAACCACAGTTTTCACACATTTTCTACTTACATTATTGCATTCAACACTACAGATGCACAGTAAGAATGTGGGGGGGGTGACATTGTTTCCAGTCACTAACCTCCATTGGAAAAAGAGTTTAGTCATACAACAGTTCCTAGTCCTTCCGCTGCACTGGGACATGTAGGGAAAGTAAGTGATTAGTGGGAATATCCATTTCCTTTTACATCCAAAGAATGGTAGATAAATAAACTTTGAAGAATCACAACTGAGGAAATAGTAAACATGTAGGCCATTTAGTTTTCTCCAAAATTCTTCTGCCTGAAATTCCATTCTTTTTAGAAAACTGGCAAACTATACCATTCAGAGTCTGAATTTCACAAAATGACACAATACCATTCTCAGGAAAGTTATAAATTCTTTTAGTGACTTATTTTAAAAGAAGAGAAACACAGCTCTGCCTTCCCAAAAATGTTTTACTGCATTTTACTGAACAATTATGTCATTCCTTAATGAATAACTGTCATTCACCTTATGCACATCTTTTGTTGCTGTTTTGTGTTTGCTTGAAGCAAGGTCTCCCCAGGTCATGATCATTCAGTCTTAACTGATGTGCCACCATTCCAGAATTACCTTGAGAATTTTTTTTAATGGGGATGCACAAGGGCTAGGGAGATGACTCAGTATTAAAGAGCATTTGCTACTTAAGCACGAGGGTCTCTGGGGCCAGAGATGGCCAAGTTCAACCCCTCAGAACCCATGTAAAAAGTTGAGAGTGGCCATACATACTGTCTGTAACCCTATTGAGGAAGGGGAGGCAGAGACCAGAGAATCAGTGAGAGACTCTAACTGAAAGCAGCTCCAGGTTGAGGGAGACCCCACTCCCATCGCAAGCACACCAGACTTTTTCCTCTGGCTTCCACATGCATGGACATGGAGCACGTACATACCATATACCATACACACATAAAAAGGTATACACTATTTGTTCATCTATGTTCAATATTTTTAAGCTAATTTTAATGTTTTATTCTAGTTCCAAAGAACTGGTTTTGCTAACATCAAAAGCAAACTGCTGGGCAAGTACTGGATAATTAGTTGATGAATTAAGAGAAATCATTCCTATAGTAGGATAATAATGCACTGAACCACTCTCTGGCTTTTCTCATGCTGTGGCTACACTGCTGACTAAGTTGTACTGCCCCCAAACTTCAAATATGTTCCTTTAATCTGCACAACAATCCTATTAAGGTGAAGGGGTTGTCCTTTTTATTATTTACTTAACAACTGAAGAAACTCAAGAACAAAAATATTCCACCCACTTATGTGTGGTAACAAGCCAGTAAGTAAGTGGAAGAGTGAGGCTCTGCACCCATGTCACACAACAGTGTGGCTGGCAAGCATGTGGCTCCACAGCTCTGCTTAAGAGAAGGCAGTTCTGTATGACAGACACCTCTCATCTGTCACACAGGTGCTGCTGCTCTGCAGAGCCTCACCTACAGCAAGGGTCTAGTTCACTTAGGTGCAGCAACCCTCGATATCCCTATGTTTAGTATGCATTAGCCTACAGCCCTCTAATACTTATAAACTGAAATATGATCAAAACATTGGAAATAATATCAAACTTTTAACTATTAGAAAAAGAAATAATACTATCAAAATATAATCAAACATGTTTGAAGCCAAACAACTAACATTTAAATGGATCTTATCATCATCCTGGGTAATGAGACCTACCTATATAACTACAGAATACCAATTAAAACAAAGAAAAGAATTTAAGAGAAATCTTCCTAGTCTGACTTCGTGTTTTATAAATTTTCCTTTATATTTCACTCAACTTTTGTTCCTCAGGTACACAGATATACTTTACAATTCTTCCCTTAGGAAAAATTAAATCGTGTAGTTTGACAAGCTTATAAAAATCGTATTCAAACCATAATAAAATTCTGATTAAATAACTACATAAGAAAGCCAAAAGTATTTAGTTTCATAGACTGAAGATAATATAAATTCATACATTTAAATGTACTTGTGAATGTGGACTCTTAAGTTTTAATTCCAGCCTAAATAAATAAATTTAAGGTATACATCGCTATAAAGTTTAGGATTTTCATCTAAAAGCCTACAAATTAAAAGAACACCACAATCTTTCAAGGATCTGACAAGAGGGCAAAAAACACAACATTACAGGCTTATCTCTCAAATCTGCAATGCCTTCACTAAACAATGTATTTCAAATTCCTGTCAAGGGTAAGGATTAGACCTTTTACCCAAAAGTATATAAAAACACACACAGTACATGTAGGGCATATGGGGAGAAAATAAGAAGTCCTATCCTCAACATAATAAAAACAACTTCCAACCCCCTACTAAGACTTGTGTTTTGTTTTTATTTTTTTAATCACAGGCAGCCACAAAGAAACTCAGATACTAAAGAAGCAGAGCACTGAAAAGTGTCGTTTGCACTAGCTGACAGTCATCAACACTGACAAGGAACAGAGATGAGCTGGGTACAGACACGTTCAAAGTCTCACCATTCCACTGCACTAATCACTCAGTGTTAAACACGATCTCATGGATTTAAATGCAACCTACTACATCAAGAAAATAAAACAGGACAAATCAAAGTTTCTCCCCCACATACAGATTCCATCCCCTCTAAATTAATCCTCATTGACCTCATGGAAATGTCACTGGGTTGTTTCCTCAACAACTGTAGCATGGGCTGCTGCTCGGACAGCATTCAACATATCTTACCCCCCCCACTGCCCCCATTCTGTGGATTTACATTCAGCCACTGGAGTGTGCCATGTACAGAAAATCAACAGAAGCTTTCTGAAATATCTGACCTCACATGCGATTTTATTATGTAAGAATCTGAAGTGGATAGATTTTTCACATCTATCATAATAGGAAATATCAAAATATATGCTGAAAATTAAGAATTAAGGAAAGAATCCAAAAGAAAACCTACCTTGACCTGTGAAATGTGTACAGACTTGACACAACATTTAGAAGGCTGGAAGGAAATACCCTGACTTATTTTTTCTCGCAAAAGTGTAATGCATGGCTGGAGAGATGGCTCGGCGGTTAAGGCACTTGCCTCCAGAGCCCCCGGTTCAATTACCCAGGACCCACATAAGCCAGACCCACAAGTTGGTGGCCCTGGTGGTCTCGGTCTCTCTCTCTCTCTCTCTCTCTCTCTCTCTCTCTCTCTCTCTCTCTCTCTCTCTCTCTGTATCTCCCTGCTTGAAAAAAATGAATAAAAATATTTTTTAAAAAAGTGTAATGCAAAACACATATATAATTTAAATGTTCTCATTTAATGGTAAAATGGCAAAAGTGAAATAACCCTAACATTTATAAAACATCTCCACAATATCATCTACATGCAACAGCTATTTTTTTTAACATGTGTGTTCTTTGTATCATGCTGTTTTCAAATATGTATCCCAACCAACCAGTATGTGTCATTTTGGACTAGTCACAACTGAAGGAATCAACAGCCAGCTGTGCCTAGTGGCTACATGACTGGACAGCACAGCTCCTAGGAAACACATTGAGATCGGACATAACACTCAGTACTCATAATCAGAGTCACAGCTCCTTTGTGAACTGGATGGTCCTGGTAACATAAACTATGAATTCACTGGATAACTCAGGATCAGACTGCTTTATCTGAGGATCTGGTTAACACAGTAAGAAGCGAGCGGATTACACTTTTTTACATTTCATGGAGACTTCAGAGATGTGTCTGACCAGCCCAAGTAAAAAAACAATTTGAAGCAAAAACATAGATTAGACATGCAAACATTTTTCTATCAAACCATATGAGATAGCTCAATCATAGCACATCAAACCAACACTGCCTCTGCCTCTCAGAGCAGTCGCTCTCTTCCATGAGTACCTATCTCTATGCAAATCATTAAATTCAATGATGTTTGTAAGCCATAACAGTCACTGTTCAAAAATAAGCAAAGCACTACATAAGATGAAATGAAAAAAAATTATTGAGGGAAAAACTATCAACCAAATACTTTTAATGCATCTCACGCTAACCAGCGATCTTAAATTATTCTACCTGAACTCCAATGAAATCAATTCTTTGCACAATTCAAATTTATTTACTGCTTACTAGAATTCTCTCAAGTAATTATAACAAAATGCTCAAAATGTAAATAATTCCAACAATGAATTCTCCAGAAAACAACAACTAAAACCATTAGCTTAGCACATAAAAAGTGTCCTTAAGGCAAGTTACTGAATAAATCAAACAGAAACAACTACACTGGTGCCTACATTTACATTTTGTAACACCATATTCAGCAATTTCTAAATCTGCACAGTCGGTTCAAATTGCACACAAGCAGTAACTTTAAAGCTTAAAATGTTAGAAGTCTCTGACTTGTGAACATACATGCTCCACAGAAAAAGCAGCACCATCACACTAAGGCTCAGTGTGAAACATGATTATCAGTATATTCACAAGTTCAAAGTGTACGATGCACGCTAAAGTCTATTCTCCTGGTTTTATTCACCTGGGTAGTTTTTGTTTCATGACCTTGTAAAGATGTAAGAAATGAAGCTATACATGTATCCAGACACAATCATTCCTCTCCACAACTTGAAACCAAAACATTGACATTTGTTTCTTACCTGCAGTTAGGAGGAGGATCGAGGGTGATTTCGGCTAGCTCCTTCTGAATTCTGGTAGTGAAATGAGAACAGACAAAAAGGATTTGAGGTAGTCTACAGAATAACCGGGGAATTACACTGCCCTCTACCACCACGCAGTTAAATGCAAGGCTGGCTTTGCCTTCAGTAATGCTAACATGGCTGCTTCCTCTTTGTTCTCAGAGGCATAACCCAAATCCCTTAACAGAAACTTTGCAGCTTTTTTCTCACTTGCTACTGTAAAGAACTAAGTCATTTACACCTGATCTGAGAAATAGTCCTCCAAGACTACTCAGTAAAGGATACATAATCCATTTTAAAACACTTTTTACCAGAGAAAATCTCTTTTCAAGCTTATATGCAAATGAGACAAAAAGGGAGGGGGAAGCACTGGATATTTGACAATGACTTGAAGTCACTTTTACTGCGCTAAAAATTAACAAGGTGCTGCAAGAGCACATGGAGACTTTTGGCAACATTTTATCTGTCAGAAATAAAGTTTAAAATGTACAAGTATCTCTGCCAATGAACATCTTCATTCCAGTTTCACTGTTATTTTTCATTATGTTAGGTACACCTTTTAAATTCAATAAATTAAGGGAGGAAGATAAGATACATAATCTTGAGTTAAGGAATAAAGGGCAATTCTCTGATTTTCTTCAAATTTAAAATGTTTTCAGAAGTTAAGATGTTAACATGTCTAGCGACGTGTTCTTTCACAAGATTACAACAAATTGAGGACTTAACATTGCTTAAAGACTGCTTCTCAGCAAAATAGTCTGACGTGATTAATATGTAATTGTACAATAACGGTAAAAAATCCATGCAAAATATGACTATTTCTGAATCAAGATAGCATGCAGTAGTATTTAATCAGTTTTTACATTTTCTTTCCTTCATTATGATCAACAGAAATCAACATAACATTAGGTAATGCTGCAGACACACTTTCTGTGTATTTGCCACAGTTCCGCAGATCCTCCCATACTAGCACACTGACAGAGTCCCCCTGACAGAAGTTTTTCTGTCATCACAGAAAATAAAAGCCAACAGGAAACAACTGATCTTTAGACTCAATAAAACGTTTCTCCTGCTGCCGAGTATGAACCTGTCAGGCTCAGCCACAAGTTTTAGAGTGAAGAGGCATTAGGACACTGAAAGTTTTCAATCACCAAGTGACATCTAAAATTGTAAATGGCTACTTTGCAGTTTTATTGGCCCTCACAAGAACAAGGAAGGATAACCATAATTTACCCACAAAAAGTTCCACCTGTGATTCAGTAAAGTCTTATTTGCAGAAGTGTGAGCAGATTTAAGGCACAACGTTAGATCAGCTTTCTCACACAGCCAAGCCTGGCATTTACCAATTTTCTAGCCAATGTAATCATTTCTGATCAATAAGCTTTATGAAGAGAAACACTGCTGATCTCTACAAGTGTCAATTTCAGACAAGAATGATTCACAAAAGGAAACCTCTCCTACCTCATTTGGGTTCACCCAATTCTCCATGCCAACCCCTTCATCTGTCAGCATGTCAGCCCCTCTCTACTGGAGGACACTCCCCCTCAAGTCACCAAAGTACAGAATACAGTACACTTGCCTATTAGAAGTACAATCACTCTCCTGAGGTCACTCACGTGCCCCTAAAGCAGGACAAATCCTTCAAGTTCAAATACCTCTGATGAAGTATTTCTGAACTCTGGCTACTGATGTAAAACCAACAGAGGCATCCAATGGGCTGGAGGACAACCTGACAAGGTGCTTCATCTTCTTGCTCCCCATTACCTTTTAGCACTAGTGGATAACTTAGCAGTCGTTTTGCTGGACAGTTTAGTGTTCTTCTTCTGCTGGGTGGCAGAAGGTTTTCTTTCTTCTTGCTCCTCGGGCTCAGGCGCGGCTGGGTCTCGCTGGTCCGCATCTGAACTCCCACTGCTGGTACTGGGGCTCTCATCGTCCGACCTTTGCCTATCACTGGACATCTTGGTGAAGTTGGCTCTTAGAAAACTTCTGAGGAGAAAAGGAGCAGGGGTGGGGGGGTGGGGGAGGAGAGAGGTTACAGATGAAGACATAAAGCAGCTGCAGAGGTTGTGAACGATCACCTAAAATGGACTATTAATGAAACGCTTCACAAGCGCTCACACTTGGGGAAACTGACGTGCGTGGTGGGATCCGCAGAACTCAAGTTAGAAAGCCCACTCGCATTTTGTTTGGGTTTTTGTTTTATTTTTTAATTGCATCCCTTGGACAATCTATCAATTGTCTACTTTCTCAGAAGGCATGAAACAGATCTGCCAGGGGACTTGGGCGACGAGCATTAATAACATATGACAGACACACTGTAAATAACAGCTCTCGCTGAAAAACGTTCCAAAGTCACTAATCGCGTCTAAATATTTACAGACTGACAGTGGTCGCAGCTACCGAATCCCCTGGGCGCCCGCGGCCCGGGCGCACGGAGAGGAGCCCCGGACGCACAGCCCAGCCGGCTCGCGGGGTTCCGGGGTGCGGGCCGGGGCCCGGGGCCGGGCAGAGGCGAGCCGAGCCCGTGCCGCCGGGGCTCCGCGCTCCATCTCTCCCTCTCGGACCGACATTTTGTCCAAACATCACCCCGAAGCCGCAGGGGGGCAGAGCGAGCCATCCACAAAGCCCCCCCCCCGGCTCCCCAAGAAGTGCCGCACATCCCCGCGCGGGGCCGCGGCCGGCCACGCAGCGTCCCCGGCGGCCCTTTGTGGGGAGGGCCCGGGACCCCGGCGGCGGCGCCCGGCGCGAACAAAGCTGCCGCCCCCGCCCCTCGCGCCCCTCCCCCGCCGCCGCCGCCGCGCCCCGCCGCCCCCCACGCGGCCCCGGCCCCGCCGCCGCCGCCTTACCTCGGCCGCCCGCCCGCCCGGCCCGCTCGCGCGCCGCTTCGCTGTGGGGGAGGGCGGCGAGGAAAAGCCTTCCTGGAGGAAATGGAGGCAGCTGGGGGGGGAAGGGGGGAGGGAAAAAAAGCCGCCGCGGAGGCTCCGGCCGGGGAGTGTGGAACATTGAAAGTCGGAGGGGGCTGTGCAGTGCCGGGCTCCGGCCGGAGGGTGGCGCCGCCCCGCGCCTTCGGGAACCGGGAGGAGGGGGCCGAGCTCCCGGGGAGCCGAGCCGAGCCGAGGGACGCGGAGACCCCCGCGCGCCGTGCTCTCCGGCCGCGCAGTCAGCAAGTTCCCAGCGAGCGCGCGGGCGCGCGACGGAGGGAGGGAGGGAGGGAGGGAGGGAGCGCGGGAGCGCGCGGGGGGAGGGGCGGGCGCGGCGGCGGCGCGCGTGCTCGCGGCCGGCCTGGCGGAGAGGGGGCGCGCTCCCGTGTGTGCGCGCGTGCGCGCGCGCTCCCCGCGCCTCCCGGCGCTCGCTCGGGGAGTGGGATGGGATGGGATGGGATGGGGGGGCGGGGAGCGGGGCGCACGCGTCCGCTTGCGCGCGGCCGGGACAAAGAGCGCGGCGGGGACCGGCGGCTTGGCCCCTGCGCGCGGGGCCGACGAGCCCGTGCCGGAGAGGCGGGGGCGCGGGTGGCTTCCGGCCTGGGACCGCCTGCGGCCCGGGGCTGCCCATTGGACTACCCGCCCCTCCCCCGGGCGGCCCCGGGGCTCTCGGGCGGCTGTCTCCCTGGGGCCCCCCTACCTGGGCCCGGGCCCTGGAGCGCGCGCGGGTGGGCAGGAGTTCCCTGCGCCCTGGGAGCCTGGGTGGTGCAGAGGAGGCCGGGCTCCAGGCACACAGCTGCCTGCCTCGGCCCCTCCCGTGAGCTGGAGGAAGGGGCGAGGTGGGGTCGTGGGCTCGCAGGGAGGTAGATTGGATGTTGAGGCCAGGGTTCCAGATCTGTCTGATGTGTCGCTGCCAAAGAGAACTGCCCTCCGGATGCTTGGGAAAGTGAAAAAAAAAAAAAAAGAAATGCAAAGGAGTGTTTTAAATGCCCCCTCACCCAGATGTTTAAAAAAAATAAACTGGAGATGGGGGGTCTATAAGGGGACACTGTGCTGTGAGACTTGCATGGGAGATGCCAGTTCTGCAGAGAAGCCCTAGGGGAATGGAGATGAGTCCACGCAGAAAGCTTCAGGTGGAGGAGGCAAGGCTGGCTCAGTTCTGCCATCCTTTTGCACAATCTTCAGGTGGACTGTGGAGTTTTTGCTCCGGGCACAAAGTAAAAAGAAGTACTGAAACTTCCTGTTTTCAGCCCAGACCTTTTCCAGCTACTGGGAACTTGCTCCTGTGATGGAACCACAAAGGAATTTGTGCATTCCTCTCCCACTGATGTCCAGGGATGGGTGCTGGGACAATGAGGAGTTCCCAGTACAAGCTACAGTGGCAAAGCTGTAATAGATGAGCCAGGATTAAGGGAAAGAAGAAAAGACTGGGTGAACCGATGCATATTCTTTTTCTCCAAAACCAGCAAAGTTTTGGTGAAAGCCTACTGAAATTCTAAAAGACAAGTTACACTTCTATAACTTTCCAAAGACACAGACATGCAGTGAACTTTAAGGGTCTGTCATGCTGCAAGGGACTAGACCCAAACTTGATTCAATGACTGTGTCCAAAGCCATATCTCCCCACTTCCTGCTATGAACTTGCAATGCAGAAGCAAGACTAATGGTTAAAGGTGGTGGACGTGAAGAAAAGGAAGGGTAACCCCATCCAAATGAACAAAGTATGTCTTATGTCTCAACACAGAGCGTGGTCAAACATTTTAACTGGACTGCCTAGGGTGCCTTGGGAAGAGCTTATTAGTGGAAATATAATGAAGAGATCCCCCAAGTTCAGGCTACAGCAACAGTAGGCCCGTTTAAGATTGGGGTATTGCTGTTTAGAACCCGGAGCTGTGCTATTTATTAAAGGTGAGTTCCTTTTTGTAAAATTTAATATTTCACAAATAGCTTGAAGGCTCAGAGCCCAATTGCTGCTAAGACTTGAGTAGGGCCAAGAGCTTGGGAGATAAAAGTATTTACCTGCAGGTTCTGCTAGCAAAGAAATGGCCAAAAAGCAAAAAGCAAAGGAACTGGATTCTAGCCCTCATTCTGACAAGTGTATGTGGCCTCACACAGTTTAAACATTCTAGCCTGAGATTGTTAAAGCATCTAAGTCTCTTGTTCAAAAATCCCATGATACTGGGCTGGGGAGATGGTGCTAGGTACAGAGCTTTTCTGAGTACCCAAGTTCAGATCCCCAGAACCCTGTAAACGCAGGGAGCCTTGACAGACTTCTGTAATCCTAGGGAGCCTACAGCAAGATGAAGGATGAAGACAGTTCAGTCACAGAAATTCACAAACCCACTAGCTTAACAAACATACTGGTGAACAAGAATGAAAGAGCCTGCCTGAAGCCAAGCAGAAGTGAGGACAAACACCCAAATGCTGATGATGCCCACATGTGCCTCCTGACAGACCCACACCCATACACACATAAACATACATGTACACACCCCCCAAAAAAATTCTAAGATTCTTTGGTGTGTTTGGAATCCTGGAGTTTCACTCACCAGAATATTTAGGAATTACTAAACCAAACGCTTAGGAAATTGGAAATGCTCTTTCCAAGCTTAACATGTAGTGAGGCAGCCGGAAAATGTGCTGAAAAACTCAGCATTGAAGGTGGGCAGAATGGGAGGAGAGCATTAGCAAGTCCCAATGACCAGGATGCAGGTGTTCATGCAGCTCAAAGGGGCGTGGAGAATGAATCCAAGAAGTTACACAGTCCTGAACCCAGGGGCATCTGTGGGTCTTGTGAAAACACGCACAGTAAGAGAACATTCTTGCCTGGAACTCAGCTGGGGGATACAATTTAGTAGCTGAGTTTGACCCCCAGCACCACCCAAAAGATAAACAAAAACTAGAACTTAATAGGTGTTCAGCCAATGATGCTTTATATTGTTAAAACCACTATAATGACAATGAACAGCTCTGTGAGTTGAGAGGCTAGTGGTGTGTGCGCAATATGAATTACCTAGCTCCCTCCATTCTCCACTCTGCTAACTGAAGAAGCTGTGGAAGTGCTCTGGCTGCTCACAACCCTCCTTCACCCTACTATGACATCACTTTCTTGACCCAGGTGCAGTTGGTGAGTGGTGAATTGTTTTTAATGTGATATTCTTCCTCAAAGAACACTGTTTTGTATTGAATCTCTTGGTGTTTTTGTTTTTGTTTTTGTTTTGCTATGTCTAACTTTGAAATTAGAAACTATAGGCACTCCTGAGGTCACATAAATTTAAGGTGATACAAATTATTCCATATTTTTTTCATTAAGGATCCACAAAATAATACCAAAAAGCAGACACCACCTACAAGGATATTGTTTCCTTTTCATCACTTCTTTTTCTCTTACCAATCTCTCAGAGTCCAAGGGCAATAGATATTATCACGATGACCTCCTCTTCCCCCAAAGACTGCAACTGAAACAAAGCTGGTGTTATTTTAAGGGCAAACAGGGCAATCCCTAGCCTTCTTTCTCTCTGCTTGATTTGGGAGATGCTCTTCCTGTCCCTTTCATTGGATCTCAGGATTATCTAATCATACACATGCACGCATCATTTGAGTTGTCTAAGACATGTCTAAATTGAGTGATTGTTAATTTAGGATAAGGCTTACAAATATAAACACACCTACCATGGCCAACCACATACCTCACACATAGCTGTAGCATCAAAATGGTAAATTTATTTTGTAGATTTCAAGATGCTTTTGTTTCCTTTCACTCTGTAATTTTCCTCAGTATCCCTTTAATGTGACCTCTATTTTCTAGCTCTTTTTGATGCTTTCAGATTCCTTGTGTCCTTCTCTTCTTGGGCAATACAATTTTCTTTTTACCACTAAAAACTAAGTATGTTTTCTAGGAAGCCATATATTTCTTGGCCCAGTTTTAGTTTACAAGGCCATATTTGTCTTTGTTATTTTCAGGGTCTTTGCACTCCCAAAGTACAGCGGCAGTGCACCTGGGTGTTCCTCCATGGCATCCTGTATGAAATGGACCAGGAGGGCAAAGCTTGGGAGGTGGGAAGAAAAATAAACCTTCTTAATCTTTGCAGGTTTCAAAATGCCTAAGGTAGTGATCATCGCCTGTTTTTTTTTTCTTTTTCAATCTTTCAGATAATTCTGATGAAGGGTAAGTACACAAAAGGACATAAACAAATACATCACTAATGCAAAAGACATGAGCAGGAAGAATTTGGAATACATTTATTTCACTTGTTAAAAATTTTGAACTTTACTAGTGAAAGAGAGGAAGAGCAAGCAAAGAAAGGAAAAGGGAGAAGAAAGGATGGAAAGAAGTGAGGGAGGAAGAGAGAACAGAAAAAAAGAATGAAGGAAAGAAGAAAGATGGAAGGAAGGGAGGGAGGGGAGGGGACAAACTGAAATGAGCCTTTATGTAATGGCACACACTTCTCTTTTAAAAGCAAGTTACTACTTTTCAGTGGGGAAAAATATAAATAAATACACAGGTATCAAGTCAAAATAGATGTTTTAACAATTTGTAAGCTTAAGTTCTTATATAAATTAAATCATAAAAATTTAAGCAGGCTGTTTTAAAATTTGTCAAAATATTAAAGGTTACCATTTTTTTAAATTCTAAAAAAGCCAATAATTGGAGAATTTAATATATAACAAAGAAGACTTCATCTAAAACAGTAAAAAGGAGGACTGCTGGGGGAACTGAAAATGAAATGAGGTATTTATTTACTCACCAACATAAAGACAGTACTAAGAGGATCATCAGGAGTTCCAGACTAGCCTGGGCCACACAGTGAAACCTTGTCTCTAGAAACAAAACAATGAAAAAAGTTAAGTTTCTAAAAGTCACTTCTTAGGCAAATTGGAATGATTTGATACTTGATATAGAGAGGAGTTACAATGCACCAAGCAAAATGGAAAAATGGGGGGGGGCACATGAGAAAACATGTATTTGACCAGACACAAAAATTGAATCCTCAGTATGCCTTCTTATACACACATCCAGACAAATCTGAAACAACAGACTAGTAAATTGGTTTTTACTGTGAAAACGGATTAGCATAGATCACATGTAGTTCTGTATAGGCTTATGAAAAGACATGCTAGGAATTTAAGGTTTATTAAAAGGCATATAAAAATATTCATCTTTGTCATAAAATGTATAATATGGATATTAAAATAAGGAATTCACTTTTCCTCCCAAAATGTAAAAATCTAAAACCTGTAATGTCAAACACCTGTAAAAGAATTATAAGGAACGCATTTTCCTATATTAGTGATGGCACTGTAAATTTATAAAAGACCTTTTTGGAAAGCAATTTGGCAATGGGTTTCAAGAGTCATAAAAATGTTCATATCCTTTAACCTGGTAATTCTATTTCTGGGAATCTATCCTAAGGAAATAATCTAAAATATTGTAAAACCCCATATGCCTGACAATGTTTATCCCACTGTAATTTATATTCTATAAAAAAATGGAAACCACTCAAACTGTCCAGCATAAGGTTGGGCTTTAGTAAATTATTGTTTTATTCATGTGATGCAATATGATCATTGACATAAAGTTATGGGCAGGATAACTATGATTTTCCTTATTGCTCTGTCTTTGTGGGTAAATCCTTTTAAGATAACCTCATGTCCTGCTTAGTTAATAAGACTTAGCAAAGATGCTGGGCATCATTTTTAACTGATATTTTTACTGAAAATTACATCTATATTTTTCCAGAGGTGCTTTATAGTGTCTCATGTGTAAAATCAGTTTAAATTTATGTTTCTTCTTCAAAAAGCAATTGTATGTATAATGATTATCTGGCTCGATGTAGAAAAGAGGTTTGGAAGGAATACACAAACAATCATTTTGGATTAAAGAGCCGATTTACTTGTGATTCGGACTACCTCTTCTCTATTGCACAAATAGTTACCTAATTGGAAAAGACTCAATAAGGAGCAATATGCTTTCATTTGTGGAGGTGAATAAAATAGTTTAATCTGACATGATAAGCAAGTCTACAGTTCAGTGAATGTCTTTATAACTGAGGGGAAAAAGCAGGATATATATGCATATATATGTGTGTGTATATACATATATATATCTTAATGGGGATGTTTCTATGTCAAGTGTAATACTTTAACTTTTTCAGTTGTATTTAGAGACTCATCATAATTTATGAAAGCTTTCAAAAGTATGCCAATAAAATATCAAGGTATATATGATACAAATCTCTCTAGATGAACATCTCAGAGTAACATAAGTGTATTAAACAGAAGTGATAGTGTTCAGTAAGAATACTCAGTGTATATGAGCTGAAAATAAGGGACATATCCAACTTGAGCATATAAAGTGAGTGCTCCTACATGCTAGTACTTACAATCCAAAAACGAATGAAGTCCTTGTTGCAGTCAGTTTCTCCTTGCTGTAACAAACATCCAACCAAAAGCAGCTTGTGGAGGAAATAGTTTATTTTGGCTTACAGACTCGAGGGGAAACTCCATGATGGCAGGGAAAACAATGGCATGAGCAGAGGGTGGACATCACCTCCATCACAGTGAGTGGCAAACAGGGGCAAGAAGTGAGCCAAACACTGGCAAGGGGAAGCTGGCTTTCACCACATAGGCCCACCCCAACAATACACAGCCTCCAAAAGGCTCCAGTTCCCAAATTGCCACCAGCTGAGGACCCAGCACTCAGAACACATAAGTTTATGGGGGATACCTGAATCAAACCACCACAATACTAGACTTTTTCGGCCAAGTAAATTAAGGATCAGAGACACTGAATGACTTCTCTAGATTCCTAATGGTAGCTCCTGATAGAGTTGTAGGCAGATCTTTGGCAGCCTGGTGTGGTAGCTCATACCAATAGCCCCAGAACTTGAAAGGCTGAGGCAGGAGGATTGCCATGAGTTCAATATCAGCATAGGCTATATAGTGAGTTCCAGGCTAGCCTATGGTATAGAATGAGAACTGTTTCTAAATCAAACAAAAACTTCAGAATTCTGTCTCCGTTCCACTATACCTGATATATTCACTTGGGTACAGAACCCAGTCTCCCAAGTCATTAAAGTCTGTGAAGATTGTCCAAGAAATGGCATCAGAAAGTTCTTACAGATAGGACAGTCTTTTCTCACCCTCGTCTATAACCATGAGGCCCTTTCTGTTTTAGTAGCACAAAATTGATACTATTAGAACTGTTCATAACAACCTATATATTTTCATAAAATTATCATAATTTGTAAGGAAATAATGGTCTCATTATTTCTTCAATATTTTCCCCAGCTAAGGTAAGGACAGGGCCTCCATCACATTTTTGTGCTTAGGATAGTGTTTAGTATATATATTTGGTAAATAATTCCTGAACAAAAACAAGTTACCAGCACCCTCAAAACTAACTGAAGGAGTGTTATGGAATTACAACAAGGAATATAATATTTTCCAGAGCATAATATATTTATGGAAACAGTTTTTAATGAAAGGTAACACAGGTGAAGTATATAGGAATCAAAAGTATTTACCGAAACTAAAGGCTAATAGATTTGTACATTCAAATAGAATTAAGAAGGTTTGTGAATGAACCTATCCTCCAAACAATGTTCAGGGAGAACATGACCACATGTTCTCACCACACTTCTCACAGAACCACAGTCAGAGAATTGATATCAAATTACAGGTTTATGGATGTTCCTAACACTATAATAGGACAATCAAATTGTCCTGTTTAATAAAATGTCTGCATGGAGGAGATTGAGTTTTGTATTCTATGATGCTAAATACTAGCAATTAAGATTAATATCAATCATCCTCAACCAATCAAAAACTTACCGAAGAGGACTTTTTTTAGATTCATGAGAATAAAACTTGCTAATTGGTCCAACTTGCTGTATCTCTGAATCAGAACATCATCATCATTGACACAAAAAATAACATCTTTGATTCTAGTTCTGATTATGTTGATTCAGCCTTCTAGATGCCAGTTTCATGACAAAATGAAGAGTTTCAAGGGCCTTTCCAATTCTGGAATCCCAGGGACTTACACTTTTGCACAAGCCATGTTGACCAAACTGAATTAACCCACATGGTTAGTTGATTTTTTTTTAAACTAACAGAGCCTAAAAACAAGACATGCCAGCAATGATTCAAGACCATATCTACGTGGGTTTATTAACTGATAAAATTCAATTTGGCCCCACGGTTGGCAGTGAAAGATTGGGGACTTTTGTTTCAGGTTGGAGATGCTGATAGCCAGTGAAGAAGAAGGGAGAGCTATAGTGTCACTTGTCCCAGGTGGGTGGCCTATGGGTAGTCTGTGCTTTGTGAGGTTGATGGAAATTGTCCAGTGAGGAAGAGACAGGTAAGGAAGTACCCAGAGATCCAAAAATGATTTGTGGTCCTTCTGGGCAATTTTTCTCCAAATCCCTTTGTTGTTCATTCTCTTTCTTCACACCATGCATTTCTTTTGTCTTTTTTTTTTTTTGTTCCCTTTACCGTGCTATACTGATGAATTTTAAATAATTGTGTCTGGTAAATCAAATGTATCATATCGCTCTTGATCTCCAATTCCATTAAAAGCAAACAGCTGGAGTTATCTCAGAAATATGTCTTGCTAATGTGGAACATGCAGACCAGTTACTTAATAGAAGGGTGTCCCAATGATGATTACAAAATCTGAAATCATGAAAGTTCAACCTCGGCCCTTCCAGGCCAACAAGCCCAATAGAAGGTGGAGAAAGCTTACTCCTAAAACCAGAGGCTCTGGCTTGTGAATTCCAGGAACAGAAAGGGGATACCCCCCACCCCCACTAGTGAGCAGTTGGCCAGGGAGATTTATAAGATTCCCAAATCAAAGTAGGCCATTGCCAACCACTTAGTTCCCCAATAGAGCTGAAAGGTAAGACCTATTACTGAGGACGCCACAGGCTACCACCTCAGGACACCAAGAGACCATGTGGGAAATGAGAGGAAAGCCTGTTCTCTTCTGGCAAAGAGGCCTCGTGGCGTTTGAAAGGGCTACGAGAGCTACTATGTGATAATGGACACCATCAGCACAAACAAACAAACAAAAAATAAAAAACAGGAGACCCTACAAGCTAGGCAACCGGCCAGATGGACAAGAAGACAAACTTGTGTCATAGTGGCACACAGTACGTGTGGGTAACCAAGTGTCCTCCAATTGGACACGAGGCATGCTCAGTGGGAGAGAACTCATAACTGGCGCTGGGAACCAAGTCAGCACCCCACAGGCAGGAAGTTCATAACCACCAGAAAGAAGGCCCCATTGTCAGCTGGACAGGTGAGCAGGTATCCTCATCAAAATGTATCTCAAAATGATATACAGAATTGCCAGGCGTGGTGGCACACGCCTTTAATCCCAGCACTCGGGAGGTAGGAGGATCACCATGAGTTCAAGGCCACCCTGAGACTACATAGTGAATTCCAGGTCAGCCTGGGCTAGAGTGAGATCCTACCTCGAAAAACCAAAAAAAAAAAAAAAAAAAGATATGCAGACCCCCTTAGTCAAAGCTGCTCTCTCCCTTGGTTGGAGAGAATACTTGGGAGATCCAAGATCTATCAACACAACAGAAAGAGACAGTGACCGCTCACCACAAGATGTGCCACCTCTACCATATTCACCTGTGTCCAGAAGAATCTGCAGAGGAAACAGTGACCATATTGCTTCCAATGCCAGCCTGACAGCAGGGAGTGAACTTCATGGAGGTGAACTGAAACATGTCTTAGCAGAAGTACAAACACAAAACTAAAACCAAACTGCTAGCACACCCACCAAGGCTCAAGGGTTGCTGCAGAGGAGGGGTGGGAAGATTTTAAAAGCCGCAGGGTGGTTAGAAATATCCTGAGGCACAGCTCTCCCCAAACAAACACAGGCCCTAATTACCCACCAGTGAACACCAAGGACCCTGCAGAGGAGGGCCCTCAGGGAAAATGGGACCTGTGGTGAGTAGATACAAGACTATAACCTATGTAAAAAATACATATAGATAGAATTAGACAAAAACAAAAAAAAATGGAAGATATATCTTGAAGTAATCCATTTACTGCCACATCCACCCATGTCCTCTGTCTGTGTATAAACACACATACATACATATACAGAACACAGGCAGGAGAACGAGTGAGAGACATGCAAACATACAAATTTGCAAAGAAGCATAAAATTAATAACAAAATAAGGTAGAGTAATACTATTCTGAAGACTGTGACAATATTTCTTAAATTCTTTAAAGTTTTAGTTATTTGTGAACTTTCCAGTATGAACACATGGCATATTGATTTTACTCATGTTCTTTCTTGCCTCTCCTAATACCTATGTGGGTCCTCCAGAGGGGGACTTTCAATACTCCTGCTGCAAAATGTATCTGTTTCATGACGACATCTTCTCATGTCATTCATTATACTTGGTCCTCATTGGTTCCTCTCCTCCACCTCCTTCCTGTGCTTCCACTTTCTCCACTTAGTTCCGTTCAGTCCAGTGGTTTCTGTCTCCTTCAGCTTTCTTATTGCTAGATTCCATTACCATTTCTGTGACTAATCTCCCCTAAGATCTCTTCCTCTCCTCTTATCATCCCCTCTTTATTTTCCTGCCCCTCCCCCACACCTATATAAGTACTATCTTCTGAACTGGCATGTGTTATCAATACAGCCACACACCCTGTGTAGCAGATTCACTCATTTTTAACACATCCTTAACACTCAAGGCTCTTAAACTTCTAACTGATGTAATGCATTTTAATATATTGTTCCACTTCAAAATAGGATTCAGTCTACCACATTATCACTTCTTAAGCAGTGTATGTTTGGTCAATCAATCAAATAATTTATCTGTAAAAACCAGCTTTTGCTCTCACCCTTGGTTAGAGAATCTGCAAGGTCCACCCAAATGTGAATACCAGGAAGAACCCTGAGCTCCCACTGTGATAACATAGGTAATTGCTGAGCACATGAGTCATCTCAATCACAAGGGCACAGGAGCTGCAGACATCTCGGGGAAGGTGAGAGATCACACTTGCGTGTTGCACTCACTTCCTGCCTGAGGACCTCCTGCGTGGTGATGCAGTAGACATTGAGGAGACTCAGAACTCCTCAGAGAAGAAAATCAGTGCAGCACAGAGATGAATACTAAACAGAACATCCCATATGTCTTCCAAAGCTCAGGGAATATTGCTGAAGACAGGGCAGAAAGTATTAAGAGCCTGGGGGAGAGGGGAGGAGTCTCGTGAAGGACTGTGCTCCCCCCCCACACACAGAGACTGGCACATTCATGACCCCATAGTGGATGCAGGTGAAGTGAAGGACTATAAGAAGAGAACCTGATGGGAATATGATCACTATGCAATATGTTCATTCAGTAACTGTCAGAATTAGTAATGAAAACACAATTTATGTCCAACATCAATTTGAGGTGGAGGCATAAGAACATAAAATCCAGAAGCCTAACCAATTTCTCAGAGCAACAGACACTGTTTCAGAAAACCAGAGAAGACACACCTCAGAGTAACCCATTTACTTTCATATGCACAAAATGTCCTGTTTATGAACATCAGCACACATGCATGTGCACACTGAACGCAGGCACACACAGAGACACACATACAAATTTCCAAATAAACTAATAAGATTAACAAGAGAGGGTGAGAGCCAAAGCAAAAGTCTAGTGTGGACTGAAGAAGAGCCTTTCCAGGAAGCGTTCAGGCCATCAGCGCTGGATTGGGACTGCTGAAGTCTCCAGTCACCTGGACTGAGCAAAGGTCTCACCCTCTTTAGAGAATCTCCATGTTCCAGCCTAAAGTGAATCCCAAGAATCTCAGCATGACAAGAAAAGTATTCCAACTGCTGAGCCCATCAATCATCTCTGTCAACATCTGCTAGGGACCAACAGGCATTGCAGAGGATGGACTTGGATCAGAAACACCCTGAAGTAACCCATTTACTTCCACACGCACAATGTGGCCTGTGTATGCATACAAGCACACATTCATTTGTACACACACAGACACATACAATTGTGTAAATAAACAAATAAAATTAACAACAAAACAAGGTAGAATAAAACTATACTTCAGACTTTTACAATATTTAAATTTTATTTTAAATTTGTATCTAATTGTGAACTTTCCTTTATGAACATATTGCATATTGTTTATATCATATACCCATTTCTTTTGGCCATTTCTGAGTTTGCTTCCAGGATGGATTGATTAGAGGAAGTCCTTCCTCCAGAAGAAGCTCTTCCTGCAGAGTGGGCAGCCCTCTTGGTGGTAGATATGTTAGGAATCTCTGAGGGCAGAGAGACACCCCTTCTTCCTACCTGGCTGCCTGTGCTGCTTGCTGGTGAGTGCCTATCTGGTCAGGCTACCCTTCTTTGGCAGTGGAACCAAGTTTCCTCAGCTTTCCAGGTGAAGGCTGAAGATGGACAGCTCTCTGGGAAGCCTTCAGGTCTTCATTGCTGGATTGAGACAGCTGAGGCTTCCAGCCACCTGGACTGAGCAGCTACCAGGTTCCTTGACACTCAAGCCTGCAGACCACTATTGTTGGACTTCCATAAACAAATCCAATCAATTTCATTTTAGTACAATTTATTCTATCAGATCTGTTCTCCTAAATAAACCTGATTAATACGGATTGAGGTGCCAGGAGTGGTTCTAGAGAAAGAGAATTATAAGGGTAGATTTCACTAATGGGCTTGGTGCTGTCTGGATTTGGGTCTTCAACTTTAGTTTTACTAAAGGCTTGACTAACAGTAGGAGAACACTGATCATCCTGTGTACACTATTTAAAGAGCTTGCAAAATAGATGTATTTGTGTCATAGTCAGCCACACGCCACTGGGATGAATCTTCAAACCAGGCACAATTTGGGGGAGGAAAGTATTTATTGAAGCTACAGATTGAGGGGAAGTTCCATAGTAGTGAAAGAGGCTGGTCCTCTTTCACAGGTCCGAGCAGAGAGAAAAACTCATCACCTACACCACACACACAGAACAGGGAACAGGCAGGAGGGCCAAGGAGAGAATTTCTTCCCCTTTATATAGCCTTAGGGTGGGGTCTTACAACCCTTCCCCAGACTTAATGGCTTCCTGAGTCTCTGTAATTTCCTTCCTGCATGGCCCACACAGGAAAGGATGCTTACTTCCAGCTTATTTGAGCTTCTTTATATCCTGCCCCCTACTGAGAGGCTGCCTTCCTGTAAACATCCTCAGAGACCCACCCAAGATAATTTAAAAGATCAAGTTGACAGCAAAACCTAACCATCACAATTTGGTGATCTTGAGTTATGTATGATCGGGAGCAAGATATTTTATGACTCCGTATCTAAATTTTTTGATTATTTGTGCAAAAGTAAGATGAATGATGATTCTGCATCTCTGGATAAACTACTAAGGGAAACAGAAGCTCAGAAAGGAAAATTCCCAGCTCAAGACCCGTGTTCCCTATCTGAAGGTTTCTAAGTATGCCCTGGAGGAGTCTTCTCACTAGCCATTACAGGGCTCAAGTTACAATAAACCAAGCTTTCATTTTATAATTGGCTAACTTGCAATGCAAATTCAAGCCTCAACCTTACAGGCTGTCAGAAGTTAATGTGAAGGAAGTCATTGGAGACAAGCGGAGTCCTGTAACTTGGGATGGGGATGTGTGGGAAGACCCCATGAATGTGTCTACATTGAACTCCTAGGTACTGATGAACTTATTTTGCCTGAGGAAGCAGCCTCCCCACCCTCAGCAGTGGTTGCATCCTCACTCCTAAGCCCAGAAGTATTGCTCTCTCCATCCTTGACTGAGGAAAATAATTTTGAATTGAGGAACTAGCCATAATCTTCCCTGCAGGAGATACCAAACAAGACTATGCTGATGCCCCTTGGTGCCCACCCCCCTTCGCCTCTAGATTTGTAATCAGACATGAGATTAAGAAGCCCCCTAAAGGTGAGATAAAAAGCATGACCCATGAGGAGGTGCAGTACACCCCTAAATACATTCAAGAGTTTTCTAATTAGTATAAGCAAAAGCATGGGAAATGTGTGTGGGAATGGATTTTAAGGGTATGGGAGGAGGAGGAAAGTATAAAATTATATGAGGCTGAGTTTATTGAAATGGGCCCATTACACAGATATTCTGGGTTTAATGTTGCAGCTTGTGCAGTTAAGTGTCAAATGTTTATTGATGGGAGGCTGAAGTATCAACTGAAACATAGTAACAGAAAGACGGAAGCTACAAAGAACACAACACTGAAAATGAACTAACACCAACCAAGGCTTAGGGATTGTTCAGGAAAAGGAGATGGGAGGAAGGTAAGAGCCACTGGGTGAGTAGAACTATCCTGAGGCCTATCCCCCTCCCCCAGAAACTAATCCCACAGTGAACATCAAAGACCCTACAGAAGAGGGCCCTTAGGGAAATGGGAGTCAGGGGTGAGTGGTTACAAAATTATAACTATGTAAAAAGCTATTTATATATAGCTTGACGTGGTGGTGCACACCTTTAATCCCAGTGTTCAGGAGGCAGAGGTAGGAGAATCGCTATGAGTTCAAGGCTAGAGTGAAAGCCAGGTAATCCTGGGGCTGGAGTGAAATCCTACCTCAAAAAAACATCTTCCCATATATATATATATATATATATATATATATATATATATATATCTATGAAGGAGTTCTTTCTTGGTTAAGTTTACTATTTTATTCTTTGTTTAAAAAAAAAAGATCCCAAAATTCAGATTTAGGAACATTTTAATCTTCATTAGTTGTTTCACTTTATAATGAGAGTTCATGTATGCCTAATATAGGTTAAGAAATACCTTATATACTACTAACATTTTGTAGTTTTTAGAAACTGAAACACTGATAAGTTTTATGTGTTCATCTAGCTGTGTAAGGATGTAAAAATGATAGTCATTTAAAGGTGTTACCTGGGAGAAATTTCCAGTATCGTTAAAAAAATCTATGTTCATTATGGTCCAAATAATGGTTTAATAAATTGTTCAGTATATGCGGTTCTGAGTCTACTTGCCATTAGTAAAACATAGTGATGATGTATGTATTGTACATATATTATGCATAATCTAAATAAATATATTTGTATATATATGTGCATGAATATGCACAGTCAATTTGCTACAAGAATAAACAGTTGTTTGTTAAAGGCACTGCAAATGAGGATCAACAAACATCCCCATCCACTTAGCTTGATAGATACAGCTAACTTGAGTGGTGCAAATATGAAATCACTAAAAGCCACTCTCAGGGGTTGACATCAGGAGTTCTATTGCCTAAGCCATGTTGCTAAGAGATGTTTTAGAGCAGTGTGTGTGATGTAAAATCGGAAGCAGAGCAATGCCATTGTAAAGAGATTGATTTGGGGTGACGGAAGGTGATACGATATTCATCTCTGTACAGCTTCTTAAAACTGATTTACTGCAGTGGCTTGCAGGAGTAACAGATGTTTATTTGAATGAATATTCATTCACTGACATCAAGTCCCAGTAGATGACACTCTCCTTTTAAGAGGTCATATTTTCTTCTTACACAATGTTTGCTATTGTGGTTGCCAATGGTCTGTTTAGAAGACATAACGTTAAGGAGCCGTATAAAGTGGAGTATTGATGGATAACGATGGAGAGTCTGAACCAGATGTAAATATGCTAATTAGACACAGCAGTGATGCCAGATGTAAACATCACAGTGACTTACCTTATTTGCCTTGACAGCGCCATGATCACTTTCTATCAACCCATTGTGAATATTCTTTAGATTACCTTATTAGTTCTCTGCTTCAATTCTCTAAAAACATTTATTTAAGAACGAACATTACCAAGAAGTAAGGTAACTTTAAATTACCATAGAAACCAAATAAAGAATTTTGTTGTGAATTTTTTTGAGAACACTAAATTCCATATGGTTGCCATTTATAATTATTATTTGGAGACCTATCCTATCCCTATCTCTGTCCCTTGCCAGATCAAATCTCACTTGCTTCCAGTGTATTTCTCCAGGAAACAGTAACCTCAGAACTTCAGATAGCAGGTTACAAGTGCTGTTTCATAAGTCCATGCATCAGTGCCAGTTTATCATACCCAACGTTACTTTGGCCCTGCAGAAGATTATTTTGGCAGAAGTTTTATTAGTGTGTCAAATTGTCTTTCAAGAAACTTGGCCAGGATTACCGCCCAGCATGGCAAGTTATAAATTTCAAACCTTGTTACTGCAAACTCCTCCTCCCCTCCCCAGGACAGTAGTACTGCTAGGTTTCCTGGAACACAAATTTGTTACAGAATTCCCAAAGCAAATAAGATAATTTTAGGAGCAGAATTATAATGAGATAATGATCTGGTTATAATTTTTGATCCACGAAATGCCTAGTATATTTGGCAGCGTAACGAAGTCTCCATTATCTATGGTGTTACGAGAACAGATACAACATATACATCAAAATCTGTAGCTAATTCAAAAGTACCAGTGTTAAGCTATTTGAGTCAGCTTTTTCTCAAACTCACAGATGTGTTTTCGATTATCTAACTCTTTACATTAGTGGGTCTCAACTTTGGCTGCACAAGAAATCATCTGGGGATGATTGGAAAGCTTAAAAACCCTACCCCACATCAATCAAATCATATACTGTGGGGAAAGCAAGGTATCAGAATGTTTGTAAAGCTCTCTTGGTGATTTAATAAGATGGCCGAGTTTGAGAATCATGGCTTTATCCAAGTTCCTGGTGAGGCTGCCAAGAATCAGTGAAGGGAAAACAGTAAGAAGAGACTGTCTATTTGCTAAATTAAAGGTAAATGGTAGTGATTGGTCAAATTGTTCTAGATCAATGCTATGTAAAAAGAGATTATTAGGCTATTTTTTCTCAATCATTTCAAAATAACTTCGGTTTGAACTGCAGTAAGAGAGCACATTTTCAGATTATAATAGTGCATATTTACTAAACTTGAAATTTACCAGTGAGCCAATCACCTCAGTATTTCAGTCTACAAAACCTATTTTTAATTTGTAGAATTCTTTCGTTAACTATTTTGAATTCATGGGGCTTTTATTACAAACTAGTATACATATACATATTATAGTTTAGTCGTGATGCAAAATGGAGAGTTTTCAAATGCTAGTTGAAAAAGAGGGCCTTCAACTACCATTTAATTTTTAGCCATTTATGAATTTAGAAGAAAAAATGGTGAATTTATATTTTGTGTTATGGCTTTTTAAATGATATTTATATTTATAAAGTATATTTTTCTCCTGGGAATTATCCATAAGAATATGAATTATAGCGAGAGAGAAATCCCTCTGACTTAATTTTAGTATATTAGAAGCAGTTATTTATTTTCTTAGATATAATCCATATAATTGCAGAAGATAATCCAGTACTGTAATTAGAGTCAAATAAGTGAGTTTTTAAAACCTAGTATACCTCCTCTTGTAGCCATGCTTCCTAGAACAATCACTTACTTAGTGTAGGGACTCACTTTTTTTCTTTCACAAAAGAAGATATTTTTATACCTTGGTTTTGGTTAATCTCCCTTGTCAACTTGACTGGATTTGGAATTGTCTAGGAGATACACCTCTTAAGTGTGTCTATGAGGGCATTTCCAAAGAGGGAAGACCCACCCTGAATGTGGGCAGTACCAGCCCATGGACTAGAATCCCAGATGGAGTAAAAACTAAAAAGAGGAGCCCAGCTGCATGCCAGCATTCTGTACTGCCTACTTCCTGACCGAGGATGGAATGTGACCAGTGTCCTCATGCCCCCACAGCTGTGAGCCAAAATAAATTCTTCCCTCTTTAAGTTGCTTCATACCAGGTACTTTTTCACAACAATGAATAAAGTAACTGATGCATCTTCTATGTAAAGTTGTTAATTTTGAGATTAAATAGGAAAAATTTGACAGAGTCCTAGTGCCCAGCACATAATAAGCCATAGATAAATGGTAACTGTTTGACTTGTTCAAGAAGCATTGGCTTGTTTGCTTGGTTTTGCTTATACAAGTATAACATTGATATTCACAGGAGCTACAGGAAATCTTTGCATGTTCCTCAACTTGGCCATAGGGTGATGAGAGGGTGTGAGTTTCTGCATGGGTGCCCTCCTGGCTGTGTGAGATGAGTGTTTAACTCATCAGGCTCATTCAATAACTGAGCAAGCATGTCCTGGGCACCAGACCTGGGACAAGAAGAGCTGAAATCAACTTCAATCACAGCCACCACTAAAGGGTAGGAATCCCAAACCACCATATTCTAAGAATCTCCCCATTGCTTGTGTATATCATGGGATGCTTCTAACCTGCCCATTTTCACATCTCTAAAATCAAAGTGTACCTTCAAATTGATGATGTCTTAAAGCACTCAGCCAGGCAGGAATCGATGCGGTTGTCATTGCCTGGGTCTCATCAGGAAATCATGCATTGCTCTTCATGTTGTTGTGATGTGTGATAGTATCCAAACCCAAGAAAGTTTAGAGAAAGTTTTCAACAAATGTAAGCTAAGATTCAAAACATTTAAAAATCATGCCGAAAGGTAATTGGCAGGGATTTTTCTTCCATTTGGCACACAAAATAAAGTGTACCACTTTAGAATGTCATCTTTAGTCTCATGCAATAGTTTATGCCATTGTTTAGTTGACAATTTTTCTTACAGGTTCATAAAATAATAATGTATTATTAAAATTGGATTGTCAATTTCATGTACTATTACAAAAACACAATAATTTTAAGATTAGTAATGCTTATTATTGAACATGATTATTAAAGAACTGTGAACTAAGAATATACATAAGTACATTTATATGTCAATCTAGTAACACGTCAGATATCATAAGATATACTAGATTTAGAAAGAGGGCTATGTCTAATAATTATCAATTACTTACTACATGTCAAGCACTATTCTCAGGTCTTTTCATGGTTTGAGACTTGAATCTCATGCTGCCCTAAAAAAAAAGTAATGACAGCTATCAGCCTCTTATACTTCAGGAAACCAGGGCACAAGAACATTATTAAAAAATCATCCACAGTGAGGGTGGTGCCAGGATGCAGACCCAGGTAGTTTGATTTCACAGCAACTGATCTCAGATAGTACAATGGCAAATGGTGATCCCTGCCCTCCAGAAACTAAGTCTTATGAGCAGAAATACAGACAAGCAAACAATGAAGATATAAGGCAAATGTCATAAGATACAAAGTACACGAGCTGCTAAAGAAAAGGATTATCTGATTGTCACATCACATGCTTGTGTGTGATTATATGATAAATGTCTGTCCTGCTAATTAGAATACCAGCTCATTGAAAGACAGGGGCCTTGTCTGTTGTCTCGCTGGGCTACCAGTGCCTAGCAAAGTGTTTTCATTTTGCTTCAGCACATAAGAAAGGCTAAAGAGAAGGAATCCTTGAATAGACAGACACCCAGTGATTATACTGAGTGATTCTGACAAATTTAATAATGTGCTTCCAAACCTTTACAATGGACAAATGTGTTCACTCAGCAAATCTAATGCTCATAATTCATCCTAAGGAAATAATACTAAGGAAAGCACATTATTTCTAAGACTTCTGTCCCATATGCCATCAAAGCTGGGTTTGTTAATGCAGTATGGAGAAAAAATATGCCTCTTGCTCCCAGCAGAGTTCTGTGTCCTTCTATCTGGAACCAATGCATACTTTAGGCTAAAGGCAAAGGAAACTGAAAGCTTCAGATGGCATTAAGGCAGATAATCTCGAGTTTTCAAATAGAGAGGTAATGATAATAGATTGCCCAGGTGAGACCAATGACTCATAATGACCTTGGAAAATGACGATGTGAGGCAGAAGAGTAGAGTCAGAGTGGAGAGAAGATGGAGACTGATGAAGACTCGCTTTGCTGTTACTCCTGTAAGGACAGAGGAAGGGGCCACAAACCAGAGGATGCAGGAGCTGGAAAGGGTGAGCAGAGAGCTTCTCTCTCAAGTCCTAGAAAGGACCCTTCTTTCAGTGAGACCATGTCAGACTATTAACTTATCGAATACTATGCTGTCACATCACTGCCTTAAATTTGGGCTCATTAGATACATCAGCATTAAGTATGTAACGTAGTTAATAAGGTAGAATGATTTTTTAAATTATGATCTTTTGCAAGTAGAGAGAAGGAATGGATGCTCCACTGCTAACAAATTCCAGATACACATGTTGCTATTCCCATCTGGCTTTACGAGGGTACTGGGGAATCGAACCCAGGGTCATTTGACTTTGCAAGCAAGTGCCTTAACAGTTGAACCATTTCTTTAGCCTAGAATAATTTTTAATAAATTCTTCATTGGTAATTGATTCACACAGCATACGTTTTGCCTATTTATGCCATTTGGTGTTTTTAGTGCATCATATCCATAGGTTTGTGAATGCATTAAATGGTAAACTTACGGAGTTAATAAGCCAATAGAATTTTCTAAAACTGCTGGTGTTCATGTAAATTTGTTATCTTATTCTAAACTCACTGTTTAAATTATTTTGAAAAGAGAACCAACACACTAAAACACAGTTTACACAGCAATCATAATGTATATACAAGAGTAAATAGTTAATTCTGAGAAAATAAAACTAATTTTCTTGCTTCATCCTACTAATAAAAATATTTCATACAAGTTGCATTTAGAAACTGCTGTGCTAGGTACATTTTATTGATTCTAGTGGGTGAGTTTTAGAGGTACACAGAAAGAGGAAGATTGAAAGAACAATAATTCAATTATAACTTCTTCATAGAGAACTCAGGAGTTTGTAATTTTGTTCAATGGTATTTTTAAATTACTTTTTTTCTCTGAGACAGGGTCTTGCTATGTCACCCAGCTGGCCTCAACCAAAGGATTCTTTTCATTCAGCTTTCCAAGGTAACAACAACCCTACACTCAGCTATAATTACCTTTTCTGTAATTTTTTTTTGAGATGAGGTCTCTCTGTAGCCCAGGCTGGCCTCAAACTCATTATGTAGCCCAGGGTAAGCCCAAGGTTATGAAGTGACTCTTCTCTTCAGCCTCTGTGTACTGAGGTTATAAGCACATACCAACACCCAGCTGGCTGTGATTTTTGTTTTATTCCTCTCATCATTTTTGCTAAGAAATTTCTTTTGGTTTTGTTTATTTGAGACCAGATCTTGTTATGTAATTCTGGCTGACTTAGAACTTCCAATAACTCTCTTGTTTCTGCCCTGTGAGTACACCATGCCCAGCTCCAATGTTATATCTTCTTGGGTTGTTTGCATATGCATGTGCTGTGGTAAGTGTGTATGCATGAATATGCATATTTATATGTGTATCGGCACATGTAATCATGTATGCATGCATATTTCTATGTGTGTTGGCACATCTCTAGAAGCCAGAGATCTAAGTTGAGTAACTTCCCCAACTGCTTTCCACCTTACTTTTGAGATTGGCTCTTGAACTGAAAGCAGAGCTCAGCAGATTCAGCTGGGCTAGGAGCCAGCAGGCCTCTTGGAAGCTCCTGTCACTGCCTCCCCAGTACTGAGATAATAGGCACGACCATCATGCCTGCCTGGTACAAAGGTGCTAGGGATCTGAACTCAGGTCTTCATGTTTTCTCAGCAAAACTGAGCTATCTGCTCAACCCCTAAATGTATCTTAAAACCATGGATATATTTCTTTACAGCCGTCTAGGCCAGAAACAGGAAATGATGCCTGTGGGAATGAAATCAGCTTGACATCTCGGCTATGAAGTCTGCAGACAGGAATCTGCTCCGTGGCTTTTCCAGCTCTGGAGCTGCAGCCTTCTTCGACATCAAGAGCAGGGCATCTCCGCAGCTCCCTCTGCAGAGACAGTATCATGGCCTTCTCACCATTGAGAAAACCCTTGTCTCTCTCTTATAAGGATATTTGCGATAACATTTAGGACCTGGCCAGTTAATTTAGGACCATCCTTCCATTTTTGAGCTCCTCAATTTAATTATATCTCCAATTTCTCATTTGTTATATAATAACACTCATTGGGCCCGGGGCTTAGGACCTTAACATTTTCGAGCCATTACTCAGCATTATCACCTGTGCTAATGCTTGGTTTGAATATGCCTTGTATAACTGCTATGTTGATTTTTAAATTTAAATAAAGAATCCTGAGTTACCTGTTCATGTCGTAACATATTTTAGGACGTGTGCATTTTAGAAGGCCCTGCCTATGACGACCCAAAAGAGGGGAAGGCATAACACATTTAACCATTTTTGATAAATATAATTACATATCTTTCCTGTATAATGTCTCTTAGAGAAAGCCCTCTTTCAGGTAGAAAACTGAGCTATGTATGAATATTCTGCATTAATTCTGAAATGTTCTTTGAGAATCCTGGTGAAAAGTGACACTCAGCCTGCAAGCGCAGAACAGCCAACTGAGACTCAGCAGATGCTCCGCATCCTTCTGCAGCTTCTGAGATCAGCTGTTGTCGATGCATAAAAATGGAACTGAGGAGAGCTGTGCCGGCCTGCCTCTTCCTTCCCTTTCTTTCTTTGTTCACCACTTGCTGTCAGACAACTGGAGGGCCAGTTGTACTGAGGGGAAAAAAAAAAGCTAGAAAGCCTTGTCTTGTGTCTGACACCAGTCAACTGTGGCTTACCCAACCCAGCTAACTCCTGAGGATGAATTTTGTGTAAAGAGCAGATTTATGTCTGAAATCATCAGCTTCTAGCACATGAGGTAAACTGAGCTGTGTGCCTAGAAAAAGGGGCTCCAAACCCATGGCTTCAGAATCACTTTCAGGCACTCTGGGAGTCACAGGTATCCCAAAGGGCTTCCAGGACAGATGGAATAAACAGAATGGGTTTTACTCAGGGCTTCACAGCCAGGCTTCATCCAGAGCTATCTCACTTTTTCTGTTTTCATTGCATTTGTTGGGGGTCTGTGTGTGTGATTTTCTTATACCATTATTAAGAATGACTCAAGCACTCTTTCTCTTTTAAGAAGAAGCAGTTTGAAAGGAGCATGAGTTATTTTAGCTCGCGGTTTTATAAACACATGCACTCATGCATGCAGCAAAGGCACAGTGGAAATGCAGCGCTTAGGAATAAAGGCTTTGGACTCAATAGACCAGATGAAAACATCAGCTTTCAAACTTGTGTTGTGTGACACTGAGCTTGTTTATTTCAACTCTCAGGTGCAGACAGACTGGTCCCTGCACTCGCACAATGGTGATAATAGTAATTGCCTGATTTCTTACAGGGATTTTGTGAGGACTAAAAGGAAAAACTTTTCATACTAGGAAGAACTTGGCCCACTTAAAATCAGGAACAGGACAAGGTGACATGCCGCTGTAACTTGGTCCATGATGAGCTGGACAATATAACAGCATGAGAAGGAGTGTGAGGCGTAAGGATAGGGAAGGGAGGAAAAACACAGTCATTATTCATAGATACTTATCAACATACAAATGCTAAGGTACTCTAAGTAGCCCAGACTAGGGAGCTCTTTGGTTCGGCTTCAAATACTGACTTGGACACATAACTCTCTTTGACGTGGGCAAGTTGTATAATTTTCCTATGCCTCAGTTTTCATGTTTTAAATAAGACTAATAATGACAATAATAATAGTTTCCATATCACTCTAAGTTGATACTAATAGAGATTGAATATATATATATATATATATATATATATATATATATATATGTAAATACTGGTATGTAAGCATCACATAAGTGTTTGCTCCTATTATTATCTTTTCAACCAAATTAATAAGAGTTACTATGAAGATTCAGTACTATAAATGAGTCATGCTTCTTCCAATGGATCAATAAAAATAATTTAACAATTTAAAAATTATAAAGGAACTGCCACCAATGTCACAAATAAATCCAATCATCCCTGTGTAAGATCTTTATGGAAAATATTACAGTTTTTATTATTTTTCTGAAACATAATGTAACCCAAGCTGGCTTCTTAATTGCTATGTAACCTAGGATGACCTCAAACTCCTGATATTCCTGCCTCCTCCTCTCCAGTACTGGGATTTTATGGTATGCCAACACACCTGGCTATAAATTTTTAGAAATAACAAGATTTCAAATGAAACAGCTTTCCATATTTATAGATCATAGGTTCAGTAGTATAAAATATAAATTGACTCCAAATTATCCTGTATATTCTTTTCACTTCCAACTAAAATCCTGACTTAATCCTGGTATGTACATTTAAAAGCCAACTGTAAAAAATATCTGAAAAAGCAAAAGACTGGAAGCAGCCAAGACAATTTTGAAGACGAACAAACGGGGAAAAAACGTGTTTTACAAATGTAAAGACGAAAAGCTCTACCGAGGCTATGTGGTGCCAGTGCAGGGATCGACAAACAGGAGTATCTGACCTAAGCAGAGCCAAGATGAGCAAGCTGGCTCTTCCGATCAGTGAGGAAAAGCCAGACTTTAATAAATGGTTCTTGATCCCACTCAATACAACAGCCAGCCAGGTGCCTGTGCTGCATACTAACAATTCACACTTCTGACCTATTTCACACATGGGGAAAATGGATTGTCCCCTCACCTTATGCACTAAATTGGATTTTGTGTGGATTAAAGATCCAGGTGTAGAAAACAAAATTACCTGGGTCTGGGGAGGTGGCTCAGCAGTTAGAAGCTTGTGCTTGTAAAGACAGCCCACCAGGGTTTGATTGTCCAGTACCCACATGAAGCCAGATGCACAAAGTGAAGTTCACGTGCAGTGGCCAGAGGCTCTGGTACATCCATATGACTCACTCTCTCCTTGCTAATATATCAATCATGTTTTACAAGAGCAACACAAAACAACATTTGTTGAAGAATATTTAGAATTATGTTCACATGAAAAACTTCTTTTATACAAAGATGTCACAAAAAATTGAGCAGGTAACCCAAAACCAGAGGGAAGATATTTGTAACATCAATAAAAATGATGAATATCTGTACTATATAAATTGTACTGAAAGGAACAAGGAAATGGCAACTCAATAAAAAGGGTCAGACGTGAAGAGCAAGCAGTTTTACAGAAGAGGTACAACTGACAAAAGCTCATCTCACAAGAGATCACAGTCATACCACACAGGGTGAAGATGAGCTCCATGAAGTTTGCGTGTCTATAATTTTATAAAAATACATAGTATGCAATGAGAATATGGTGTTAAAAATTCCAGAGAAAGAGCCTTAAAAAAAAGAAGACACTGCAGGGTTGGAAAATGGCTCAGCAGTTAAAGGTCTTGTGTGCAAAGCCCACTGGCTCAAGTTTGATTCCCTAGTACCCATATACAGACAGATTCACAAAGTGGCACATGCATCTGGAATTAATTTGCAGTGGCAGGAGCCCTTGGTGTGTCCATCCCCTCTCTTTTTCTCTCTGGTTCTCTGCTTGCAAAGGAATAAATAAAAATTTAAAAAAATAATAAAAGACACTGGATGACACTTGTTCTGATCAGACATGTAGCCTTGTCTTCATTACACTGGCTAACTGTATATTTAATTAATTAGTTAATCAATTCTTATATATGTGATAAAGTTTCTCTCTGTAGCCCAAGATGACTTTCAGCTTTCAATTTTCCTGCCTTAGCTGGGATAACCAGTATGTACCATCATGCCTGACACTAACCTACTTCATAAAATAACCTAGTCTACAAAGAGCTAGCTAACATTGCAAACATTATTAACAATAGGGTAGACTTAGAAACATTTCATTTTTATTTTAAAAAAGAAGGGAGGAAGATTCTATTTAATTTTTTTAATATTTCCAGGATCTATTAAAATTACTGTTGTGTAGTAATTTTTTGTTTGCTTCATAGCTTTCTGTTGTAACATAATGTTTTTTAATTAACTCTTTTTAAATTATAAAAATACAACATGATCAGACTTAAAATTATTAAATAGAATAAAGGGGTTATGATAAACATAAATTGAAATTGTTTATTACTTCTTCATCTTACCTATATTAAACCCAAATAGTTGAGACAATATAATAAGATTTTATATTAATATTGATATTAAAATAAAAATAATCTATTCACTTGAAATGGGAAATGATTACAATTTTTTTCTGATACCAAGCATCCAAAGGCCCAGAAATGGAGATACTAAATAATCCCAGAATTTGGGGTTTTAGTACAGAGATCTTATCTTCAATTGTTCAACTTATTTCTTGGTGTTTCCACATTCCCTTCCCCCTCATGCCCCTACATTTAACACAGGGAAGAAATAAGATTCTCTTCTGTGGATCTGTCAGAAATAGTAACATTAATTGAAAAATATCAGAACATTGGTCATTGTATAGCCCAAGCTGTCTCTAGTTATTTTGCTGTAGCTGGGACATAATACCTGGACAGAAGCAGCATGAAGAAGGAAAGGGTTTATTTTTGCTTACAGTTTTGAGGGGAACTGCATCATGTCAGGGGAAGTTTGTTTTGGTGGCAGCGGTGGTGGTGGTGGTGGTGGGGAAGCATGGCAGGATCAGACCATCAGTGTCCCACTGTCACATCAGCAGGAAGGAAGTAGAGAGAAATGTCACTGCTCAGCTAAGTTTCTCTTTTTTGTTCAAGCAGGTGCCTCTGACCACATACCCTTCTCCTCTTAAACATTCCAGAATTCTGTCATGGAATGGTATCTCTGACGTTTAGGGTGGGTCTTCCCACCTCAGTTGATCTTGTTT